>JAXIVJ010009071.1:0-47500 GCA_036785665.1 Chirona hameri
CGGGATGGATACGTCCGCAGGCCGAGCACGTCTGCCATCATCGCAGCCACGTCAGTGGAGGGCGCCCCCCGTGTCCGCCTGGACTTCACAGCGCAGGGCACCGTCTCTGTGCTGGCACTGTCCGACACCGGTGCCGACATCTGTGTCGGAGGACTGGACTTCCTGGAGGAGCTGGGAGAGTATCCGGAGAACCTACTGCCTCTCGAACAGCACCCGCGCGCCGCCAATGGCGAGACCATCCTGTCAGTGGGAGTCCTGCCCGTGACCCTCACACTCGGTCAGGTTTCGACGGAAGACGACATCCACATACTACAGGACGTCAGCGGTCTCCTTCTCTCCTGGAAAGCTGCGAAACAGCTACCGATCATCCCGAGTGGGTACCCGCGACAAATCAACGGGCTGCCATCTACTAGATCAGCGTCTCCTTCGGATGCTACTCCGCAGTCATCCACCCAGCAGCTGTGTCCCGACACGATGGCAGCGCCACCTGGCTCGCAGCTGTGCCTAGACACGAGGGCAGCGCTATCTACCTCGCAGCTGTGTCCCGACACGATGGCAGCGCCACCTGGCTCGCAGCTGTGCCTGGACACGAGGGCAGGGCTATCTACCTCGCAGCTGTGTCCCGACACGATGGCAGCACCACCTGGCTTGCGCCTCGACACGACGACAGTGCCACCTACCCTGCCGCACCGGCCCGCAGAGGGCTCTGGTGTCACCCCCGTGGGAGTGGCCAGTGTCAGCAATACTGAGACAGCGAGCTCGGGTGCATCGTTCCCCGACATACCAGCAGAGTTTCCCAAGGTATTTGACGGCCGCATCCGTGTAATGTCAGGGGAATTGTTCAAGATACATCTGAAAGAAGATGCGGTGCCATTCTGCGCCACAAACCCACAACGCATGGCGTTGTCACTACGCGAGCCTTTGCAAGAAGAGCTGCAGAAGCTGGTGTCTGAAGGGATCGTCACCCCCGTCAAGGAACCCACCGAGTGGCGCGCGCCGTTCGTGGTGGAGCCGAAGAAGGGAGGAGGCATCCGACTCTGTGTTGACCTGTCGCACCTCAACAAGTTCGTCCGCAGGGAGCAGTGTCAGTCCCCGATGCCGCTGGAGGAAGTTGCTTCCATCGTCGCCTCGGACGCCAAATGGTTCACTGTGTTCGACGCGGCTAAGCGATACCATCAGTGTCCCCTCCATGAGGATAGCGTGCTCAGGACGACCTTCACAACGCCGTTCGGCCGTTATGCGTTCCTGCGTTCTCCATACGGCGTCAGCTCCATATCGGAGCACTACAACAGGCGGATGGACGAAGCGTTCGAGGCCTCACCGGCTATAAGAAGATCGTCGACGATGACGTCATCTACAGTCGCACGAGGGAAGACCACATCCGCGATGTCCGCGCCTTCATGACACCCTGTGAGGAGAAGGGGATCTCCCTTAACCTGAAGAAGCTGCACCTCGCGAAGCAAGAGGTCAAGTTCTCGGGATTCGTCATATCCCACGAGGGGTACAAGCCCGAACCGCAGCTCACATCGGCCATCTCGTCGTTCCCGACGCCGGGGACCATCTCTGATCTCAGGAGCTTCGTTGGACTCGTCAACCAGGTGGCCTCCTTCGTCGACGACGTTTCAGAGCTCCTCATGCCACTCAGACCACTACTCAGCTCCAGGAATGAGTTCATATGGGAACATCACGAGCGCGCGTTCACGCTGGCCAAAGCGACACTGACCGCGGTTCCGACGATGGCCTACTTCAACCCGAGCCGTCCGACGTCGCTTTCGACAGACGCCAGCCGGCTCAAGGGCCTCGGCTTCGTTCTGCGCCAGCAGCAGGAGGATGGCACTTGGCGCGTGGTACAGGCGGGCTCGCGATTCCTATCGCCAGCGGAGTCCCGCTACGTCACGATAAAGCTGGAAGCCACAGCCGTCACGTGGGGTGTAAAGAAATGCCGTCTCTTCCTCTCCGGACTGCCAAACTTCCAGATCATCACTGATCACAAGCCGCTCATTCCGATCCTCAACAGCAAAACCCTGGACGAGATTGAAAATCCCAGGCTTCAGCGCCTAACAATTAAGATGGGAGAAGTCGGATCATTCGTCGCAAGCTGGGTTCCGGGGTCTCAGCACAAGGCGGGTGACGCGCTCTCCCGAAGTCCGACTCAGCCAGCCACCGTGGATGACGAGTGCGGAGAAGACTCGAACATTCGAACTCTGCGGAACGTCGTGGTTGCCGAGCTTCAGGCGAGCCACACAGACCTACGATTAGACGACGTGAAGAACGCCACCGCAGAGGATCCAGAGCTGCAACTGCTTCTCGACATCATATCAGCGGGCTTCCCAGAGTCGAAAGCAGACGTCGCTGAGCCTGTACGGAAATACTGGCCCGTACACGATCGACTTTCGGTGGACGGCGGACTCATCTTGTGTGGAAAACGCGTCGTAGTGCCCGCATCTCTTCTAAAATCGACGCTGACGTCACTGCATGCCGGCCACCTCGGCAAGGAGCGGACGAAGGAACGCGCCCGCCAGGTCATCTTCTGGCCTGGGATCGACGTGGACATCGATAACGTTACCGGAGGGTGCAACCGGTGCCAGCGTGACCTGTCGTCACAGCCGAGAGAGACAATGATGCACCACGAGTCCGCCAACCACCCGCTCCAGATCCTGAACATGGATTTCGCGGACCACGCTGAAGGCAAGAACCTCATTGTTGTAGACGGGTACTCAGGGTGGAAGTTTGTCGAGTGCACGGGTACCCATGCTAATACTACAAGTGTGATTAAAGCTATGCTCAAGATCTTTAGAGAGGTATGTGTCCCGGTAATGATTCGAACCGATGGAGCCGCTTTGTTTACCTCGCGCCAGTTCAAATAATTTGTGAAGGAATGGGGTATTCTTCACCGCACATCGTCACCTCATTACCCGAGATCTAACGATCTCGCTGAGTCAGCAGTGAAATCAGCTAAGAAGCTTCTTAGGCGATGCTGGGATGTCCACAGGGGACGCCTCGATGAGGAGGAGTGGACGAGGGGAGTCCTCCAGCAGCGAAACACACCGGGAGCCAGCGGAAAGTCGCCGGCCGAGATCGTCTACGGCCGGCCGCTGAGGGACGACCTGCCGACTCACCCGTCCTGCTTCGAATCGCCGTCCATGTTCCCGCATCGGAGAGACGATGAGGCGCGAGTCGAGGCTCAGCCGTGCTCAGGGTATGACGACCGTCGTGAGTCGCGCCGTCATGACGCCAAACAGCGGTACGATCAGCATGCGCGGGACCTGCCCGAGTTTCCCGAAGGAACTCGTGTGCGAGTGCAGGACGTGAAGACCAAACGGTGGGACAGGTGTGCCGTTATCACTCAGGTTAGCCCCTACCGGCGCTATCGCGTAAGCTTCGACGATGGCGGGGAGGTGGAACGTAACCGGTGCCACCTACGCAGACGCTACGCGCTCTGCCCTGTGCCCGAATCAAATCACTTGGCTGATTCGTGCGATGATTCGCGTCATAGACTCGGCACTAGCGCGATACCACCTCGTCGTGCGGTCTGCGAAAGTGAGACGCGTCCGGAGACGGTGATACTTCGTCGCTCGACTCGCGTCCGCAAGCCGGTTCGAAGACTGATCGAGGAGATATGTGTGGCCAGTGTATGCTTTATTGCTCCCGTTGCATAAGTGGTGTTTCTGTTACAGCGTCCACAGTGGGCCTCTGCCGTCTGTGGTATCGTATTCATGTTTCGTTATGACGTCTTCGTTACGTTGTTCGGAAGGCATTTATCGTTAGGTTACGGTGGCTGTCTCTATGGACCGTATAGGAGGACGTGTGTGCTGGGTGAATCTAAAAAGGGGAGATGTGGTAGTGTCTGCAATGCTGCACCTCTAATGTCCTGCCCTGCAGCGCTGGGCCGCTGACCGGGTGCGGGGTCGCCTGTACCGCCGGGACGCGGGGGGTCGCGGTCGCACCGGGCGCGGGAACTGTTGTGCTGAGGCTTAATAAAGCAGGTCACGTGAACGTATCGTTACAGCGGCCACACGCGCAGTCTATACAAATATATAAAAGTTAAACAATTGTATATAAATATACCAGCAATTACAAACATCAAAAAGCTGGTTCATGGTATGGTATTCATAGTATGATAATATTATATCATATTGATATTCATGGCATGATACTATTAGGGGAAACAACTGTAACACGAAACATGACTTAACGCTTAATTTTTCATGCTACTGGTTATGTATATGATACTGACACAATGAAGCACAAATAGCATGCAAAATTGGTGTTGGGGCACATTTGGCGATTGGACATTTACCTACCCTATATCATAACTAAGATTGCCAACATAATTCCATTGTAAATACGCTACTTCAAATAAGGCAAAAAGCACGACAACAATTATGATACCAGTGTTCAACTGCATTGACAGCCAAAAAGCTGCACTTGCGATATACCTAAGGAAGCAACACATTTTAGCAGAATCATAATGGTTTGGAATACCCAGATGCACCTTCCAGCCGGGACTGAGACAGCGTCGAGTTTGTCCACACCAAAGTTAAGCGAAAATTTAGATGACACTAAATAACATACCACACTGTCATTGCCATTGACATGTAGTTCATCTTTGGAAAATAAATGAGTGATCTTACCTATGGATGTTGTGAGGCTCGGGAATGCCGGGCCAGGATTCGGACGACTGCAGCAGAATCAGCTGATCTACCAAGGTCAAACCAAGCCGCATGCTGGCATCCATTCGACAATGGCGAACTCCCGAGCCTCATCCACAAGATGGTCTCATCCTCGCAATCACATCGTATTGTATTGTATTGTGTTACTGTCGTAGAGCAATCCACACATTGCGTAGCGATTACAGCTCAGAGTCAGGTAAAATCATGCAGGTACAAATCAAGCGAACACTCATGTCATTCACACTCATATACACCACGCAATCACCCGCAGCCACACGCAGTATCTCCGCAGTCAACATCGGTGTGTAGCGTCACTATTCAGTAGCGCGGCTCTGACAGTGCGGGCGAAGCCGGCAGGTGGCAGCTGCACCAGGTCGGCTGGCAGGTCGTTAAGCAGCGCCGGGGCTCGGTAACCGAAACGCCGCTTACCGGTTTCGAGTCGCGGCCGCGGTAAATGGTACAGATGGTCTTCTCGCGGGGATCTCGCCCGGGCTTCAATGTTGGTTACAAACAGAGCTACCAGTTCTTCTGGCTCACTGCGCTGTATGGCCTTGCGCGGTGACGAGCCGCGAAGTAGTCAGTAGTCGGCCATTCTTCTCGGGGTCATCCAGCCAAGCAAATCTCGCAGGTCGGACACATGGTCAAACTTCCGGCGGCCGAAAATAACTCTAGCGGCAAAGTTAAGTTTTTTTTTGGAGCCGGTCGACATTCTTTTGTGTCTCGTTGCCATACACTGTGAGGAAGTATCGGACCCGCGAGACTATCAGCGCTGTTGCAATCGTCCTGATGACGCCGTCGGGGAGACAATGACGTACGTGGGAAAGACCCATCAACACACCAACGCATCTGCGGCTGAGCTCGGACACATGAGCTTCCCAAGACAGGGTGCCATCAGAGACAAGTCCCAGGTTCCCCACCTGCGCGCACGGCTGCAAAGCTGCGTCCCGAAACTCTACTTTAAAGTCAGGCATGTTGCTTAAATTTTGACGGCTGCCGAACACCATGAGTTGTGTTTTGCCGGCGTTCACCTTGAGAGCCTGTGCACAGAACCAATCATTTAGTAACGCCAGCGAAGCCTCCATGCGCGAGATGAGATCCCTGAAATCGCCCTTCTGACCGCTCACCAATACCTGAGTGTCGTCGGCATGCTGAAAGACAGCTGCGTCACCTGCGTACAGTGACAAGTCGTTGGACAATACTGAAAAGTAATGGACCTACAGCCGAGCCCTGGAAGTCACCCATGGTATTGGAGAGCGGCCGCGACAGTACCCTGCGTCTGGACCCACTCTGAAAACTCTCACTCTCAAAGACACACTCTGTGTATGTCCCCTGAAGATAGGCGGCGAACCAGGAGGTCTCAATACCGTGTATTTGCAGTTTTTGAATCAAAAGTTCGTGATCAATCACGTCAAAACATTTGCTTAAATCAATAAGGCACAGCATTGAGATCTCCTCCTATCGGTGGCGGTAAGGATACGGTCTGTGACGGACAGAAGCGCGGTCTCGGTGGAGTGCCGGGGGCGAAAACCGTGCTGTGATGACATCAGAAGATGGTTGTGGGAGAGATAGCTGTAGAGCTGCCGGTGAACGACGCGTTCTACAACTTTCATGATAACGGGGACTAAAAAGATGGTCCGGAAGTTAGAGGGGTCAGAGGGATTGCCGGATTTGTAAATGGGGTGGATAATGGAGTGTTTCCAAGGATCAGGGATGTCAGATTGGGTGATGGATGTATTGACAATGTGCAGGATAACGTCACCGATAGCTGGGAATCCGGCTCTTAGCATGCGGACACACACGCCGTCAGCATCGCAGGCGGCCGAGTTCCGCACGCCAAAGACCGTGTGTCTGAGCTCCTCAAGAGAGACGACACTCAGTTTGAAGCTGCACGCCCCAACACGGGGCAGACGCACACTCAGGTGTCGGTGGGTGTCCCCTGGGCCCGGATCTCGGCGGCGACCCGAGGACCGACGGAAACAAGGAACGAATTGAGATCGTCAGCAGGTAAGACTGGCTGAATATTATGCCCGTCCTTCTTCCCAGACGCATCGGGGATCATCGACCATTCGCGACGCATCGCGGACCGGACAGTACGGTTCAGCTCTCTATACTCGACAGACTCCCGACCCGACAGCCGTAGCGCAGCACGACGTTGAGACATCAGATCGCGCGTGGCGGCGGAGACGGGAGGAGCGGTGGGGTTCCGGATAGTCCGGTTCTTAATCGGGGCGTGAGCGTCGATGACAGGCAAAAAATGGGTCAAAAAAGCATGCCACTGGTCTCCAACTGTCTCTGAAGAAAAAACGTCGCTCCAGTCTACGAGTAGCAAGTTACGGTTTAGCGCGGCGATATCAACACGATTAAATGAACGAACTGCGATGACAGTGGGCTTCTGACGCTGCTTCGGCAGATCGACGAACACGTTGATGAATTTATGAGGACTAAAGTGACAGTAATTTACACTACAGTTATACACGATCCCCCGTTATTTCACGACACAAACGTCCAAAAGAGAGCCACAAGTAAAGGTTGTGCCAGTCACCAACTGGTCCAGGGAATAGACGGATAAGAAATCACGAAGGTGTTGACGCACACGATTACTGGGGTCCTTCAATAAGTCGCAGTTAATGTCACCACAGATAACAAGCGGGACGGTGGGGTGATCAATCAGAACTCGTTGTAGCTGAATTTATGAGGACTAAAGTGACAGGCTCGGGCGAGTCGCCCGCCGTCGCCCGTGCGGTACTTCGGGGCTTGGGCGAAAGCTCGAGGTCGGAGAAGTCGGCTCGCAGGGCAGCTTCGGAGTAGCGGGGCGGCCGGTACAGCGAGCAGACGATCAGCTGGCGGTTCTGCTCCAGTTTCAACAGCGCCCACTGCGACTCCAGCTGGCTGCCTGGACACTGGGAGTCCGGGAGCTGCAGCACCGTTGAAGTGATGCCCGCCTTCGTGATGATGGCGACACCGTCGTAGCCGCGGCCGCCCGGACGGTCCACACGACTCAGGGAGTGCCCGGGGATCACCAGGAGACGGCCAGGGGTGGCGGGTCGAAGCCACGTCTCTGACAGGAGCATGACGTAGTCGCGGCGGGTGAGTTCGTCGGTCAGCTCCAGAAGCTTGGGTTTTAGGCTCTGGACATTCAGAGCGCCGATGAGCAGACGTCTGCCGACCCGCAAACCGGGGCCCGCTGCCTCCGAGCGCCGGCTACCCCTGCGGCCGCGGGCTCCGCGGCGCTGGGGCCGCCGCCCGCTGTTGCGGGCCGCCGGCGCCTGAGGTGTGCCGTGGCCGAGCTGGGTCACGGCTACCCGCGCGGCAAGGTGGGGCTCGGGCGAGTCTCCCGCCGTCGCCCGTGCGGTACTTTGGGGCTCGGGCGAAAGGCACACCACCGCCTCAGGGGCTCGGGCCGCCGGCCGCCGGTCGGTTTGCCATAGACCGCGCCGACTGGGACCAGCGTGGAGCGGCGTGACGTCACTCGGGTCGGACACAGTCGGGTTTGGAGAGCATAAAACCGCGTTTCGACTTGGTCGTGGGGAAGCTGGTCTTCTACGAGAGATGTGATTCCTCAGCTGACGGTCGAGCTCCCGGTGAGTCGGCCTCGGTGGCGGCACGGGGGCCGGGCAGCCCACGACGGTCAGGACTCGGACCACGGCGAGAAGCACCAGGAGTCGGGCGATGTCACGATACATGATGTTGCAGGCAATCCGGTAGTACCGTGGATACTGCGTGGCTCTATACCAGACACAGAAGTTCGCCTCACTTCGCTCGGTAGTCAGGTACCCTCAGTTCCACACTCAGCAGGAGAGGCACTAGGGAATCACGGGGAGGAGCGAGCAGCGCTCGCGACCGCACCTGGCGGCGCGCTCAGCTTAGCATCCCAGACAAGCAACGTGAAATGACGTCATTAAAGTTTAAAGAAAGTGATTTTTATTTTGTATATATTTTTGTACATCACAAATGACTGCAACTTCTTAAGAAACCATTGTTTTTATAGCAATTTCACCCAATATTGATTATTGTATTTTTGTAGTAATATGCCTTTGACATCAAAGCAGAAATATGTCTTATCCTGAACCAGGTGCGTCGGTGTTGTGTCATATTCCTGATATCGTTGCTCCTGATATCGTATATCGTTGCTATTCCTGATATCGTATATCGTTGCTATTCCTGATATCGTTGCTATTCCTGATATCGTATATCGTTGCTCTGTCTATGTGCAAGGTTGAGTGAGTTTTCCTTTAATTTATCGAGTGCCGAGTGTCTAAATTGCGTTCATTTTTGCGAAAAATAATGCAAAGGGAAGGTAAATAACACATTTAGGAAACTTACGTTTAAACAACCAACAATTCAATCCATCAATCTAACTTTAAATCAAAATGGTAGCGGTATGGACATTGTGTCATGCCTGTGGTAACTTTTGATCCAATGCCCAATGCCTATGCCAGATGCAGAAATGAAATTAATACCAAGGGGAAGTTTTAGCAGGTTTGTCATATTGGAGACATTTTTGTGTCTGTTTCTTAACTCTGAAGTATTTAACTTTTCTAGTGCTTTGATAAGTTATTATTATTTTTGAGCCTTGAATGTTCATTGTTCATTGCTCATATTTCAGATCAACAATATGTAAAATAAGGGAAACGGTAAAAATGCTGAACATGACCTTATGGCTTATGCCTGACTTCATACTACATGTTAGCGTTTTATGTTATGCAAATGTGCAGTATGTTTTTTGCACATTGGTTGAAAGCAGGTTTCGGAATAAGCTATTTTTTTGGTTATCTATTATGCGTACCAACAGGTTGTCAAGTAAAATAATTCAGGTAGGCATACTGAATCTGGTTCCCAGCTCACATTGACACTAACCTACTCCGTGTTGTGTTTTCTGGAACCTTGGCATGTTTTTGTCTTATTTTATGCTAAGAATGTGACATTTGCTGCACATCAGATTGCTTTAATTAAGGTTTTCTTATTTTTGGAGTTTTTCACGGCAAAATTATATGATCTGTCCCGTAACCCGTTCCAACCCGTTAATTTTCCCCCAAAATACCCATTCCCACCCATTCCCGTCCCGTTCCCATTCCCGTACGGGATTTCCACTCCATGAAGGGGTCAAGTGGCAATCTTCCTTTAATGAGAAACTTGCTGCACAGTCTAACGGACAATAGCAAAAACAATTTCGAGCACCATACGTACAAAATGTTTTTATGAAATGTGAAGTTGCTGATTCCCTCAATTTTGTGACATTTTGCTAGGCGTGTAAAATCCAGTAAATTGGTTCAGGAATTCATAACTTCTACTGCAGCATTTCGCACATTTAATAAACTGACTTCATGAGTCAGCGCGATAATGCCATTTCATTTCGATTGCTTTCTTTGTCACTGTCGCCTGAAATCGGTTTAAGCCGACAGAAACAAAAGATGAACTTTAATACTGACAGAATTAAAAATATGTCAGGCCTAACTCTAATGGCATACTACTGTCTTCGTTAGAATGCCATGAGCCAGACATTTCTATTCTTGAGCAACTACGATATGACAAATCACAACAGATGTAGTGTCGCCGTGTCTGTGGCCAGCTCTGTGTAGTGTCGCCGTGTCTGTGGCCAGCTCTGTGTAGTGTCGCCGTGTCTGTGGCCAGCTCTGTGTAGTGTCGCCGTGTATGTGGCCAGCTCTGTGTAGTGTCGCCGTGTATGTGGCCAGCTCTGTGTAGTGTCGCAAAGTCTGTGGCCAGCTCTGTGCAGTGTCGCCGTGTCTGTGGCCAGCTATGTGTAGTGTCACCGTGTCTGTGGCCAGATATGTGTAGTATCGCCGTGTCTGTAGCCAGCTCTGTGTAGTCTCGCCGTGTCTGTGGCCAGCTCTGTGTAGTGTCGCCGTGTCTGTGGCCAGCTATGTGTAGTGTCGCCGTGTCTGTGGCCAGCTCTGTGTAGTGTCGCCGTGTCTGTGGCCAGATCTGTGTAGTATCGCCGTGTCTGTAGCCAGCTATGTGTAGTGTCGCCGTGTCTGTGGCCAGCTCTGTGTAGTGTCGCAGTGTCTGTGGCCAGATCTGTGTAGTATCACCGTGTCTGTGGCCAGCTCTGTGTAGTATCGCCGTGTCTGTGGCCAGCTCTGTGTATTGTCGCCGTGTATGTGGCCAGCTCTGTGTAGTGTCGCCGTGTCTGTGGCCAGCTCTGTGTAGTGTCGCCGTGTCTGTGGCCAGATCTGTGTAGTATCGCCGTGTCTGTGGCCAGATCTGTGTAGTATCGCCGTGCCTGTGACCAGCTTTGTGTAGTGCCGCTGTGGCCAGCTCTGTGTAGTGTCGCTGTGGCCAGCTCTGTGTAGTGTCGCCGTGTCTGTGGCCAGATCTGTGTAGTGTCACCGTGTCTGTGGCCAGCTCTGTGTAGTGTCGCCGTGTCTGTGGCCTGCTCTGTGTAGTGTCGCCGTGTCTGTGGCCAGATATGTGTAGTATCGCCGTGTCTGTGGCCAGCTCTGTGTAGTATCGCCGTGTCTGTGGCCAGCTCTGTGTAGTATCGCCGTGTCTGTGGCCAGCTCTGTGTAGTGTCGCCGTGTCTGTGGCCAGATCTGTGTAGTATCGCCGTGTCTGTGGCCAGCTCTGTGTAGTGTCGCCGTGTCTGTGGCCAGATCTGTGTAGTGTCGCCGTGTATGTGGTCAGCTCTGTGTAGTGTCGCCGTGTCTGTGGCCAGATCTGTGTAGTATCGCCGTGTCTGTGGCCAGCTCTGTGTAGTGTCGCCGTGTCTGTGGCCAGCTCTGTGTAGTGTCGCCGTGTCTGTGGCCAGATCTGTGTAGTATCGCCGTGTCTGTGGCCAGCTCTGTGTAGTGTCGCCGTGTCTGTGGCCAGCTCTGTGTAGTGTCGCCGTGTCTGTGGCCAGCTATGTGTAGTATCGCCGTGTCTGTGGCCAGCTCTGTGTAGTGTCGCCGTGTCTGTGGCCAGCTATGTGTAGTGTCGCCGTGTCTGTGGCCAGCTATGTGTAGTATCGCCGTGCCTGTGGCCAGCTCTGTGTAGTGTCGCTGTGGCCAGCTCTGTGTAGTGTCGCCGTGTCTGTGGCCAGATCTGTGTAGTATCGCCGTGTATGTGGTCAGCTCTGTGTAGTGTCGCCGTGTCTGTGGCCAGCTCTGTGTAGTGTCGCCGTGTCTGTGGCCAGCTCTGTGTAGTATCGCCGTGTCTGTGGCCAGCTATGTGTAGTATCGCCGTGTCTGTGGCCAGATCTATGTAGTGTCGCAGTGTCTGTGGCCAGCTCTGTGTAGTGTCGCTGTGGCCAGCTCTGTGTAGTGTCGCCGTGTCAGCCTGGTAGCCTCGCAGTGCCCGGTAGCCTCGCAGCGCCACGGTGCATGCCCTTGTTCAGCTGACACCATTAGAGGCGCCGAGACCGGCTAACGCGCCGAGCGCCGAGACCAGCCCCGGTGCCGCCGGACGCTACCCGCCATTGCCGCCGGTTAACTGGTTACTGGCGGCCCAACGTCGATTGTATTGTATTGTATTATATTGTAACAATATCTGACCTATCTACATGCCAGGGTTATTCGAGGTCATCGTCATACAGGAATATACAAGTAGACAATATACGCGCAGCGCGCACACGCACGCACGCACGCACGCACGCACGCACGCACGCACGCAGGCAGGCAGGCAGGCAGGCAGGCAGGCAGGCAGGCAGGCAGGCAGGCAGGCAGGCAGACAGGCAGACAGGCAGACAGGCAGACAGGCAGACAGGCAGACAGGCAGACAGGCAGACAGGCAGACAGGCAGACAGGCAGACAGGCAGACAGGCAGACAGGCAGACAGGCAGACAGGCAGACAGGCAGACAGGCAGACAGGCAGACAGGCAGACAGGCAGACAGGCAGACAGGCAGACAGGCAGACAGGCAGACAGGCAGACAGGCAGACAGGCAGACAGGCAGACAGGCAGACAGGCAGACAGGCAGACAGGCAGACAGGCAGACAGGCAGACAGGCAGACAGGCAGACAGGCAGACAGGCAGACAGGCAGACAGGCAGACAGGCAGACAGGCAGACAGGCAGACAGGCAGACAGGCAGACAGGCAGACAGGCAGACAGGCAGACAGGCAGACAGGCAGACAGGCAGACAGGCAGACAGGCAGACAGGCAGACAGGCAGACAGGCAGACAGGCAGACAGGCAGACAGGCAGACAGGCAGACAGGCAGACAGGCAGACAGGCAGACAGGCAGACAGGCAGACAGGCAGACAGGCAGACAGGCAGACAGGCAGACAGGCAGACAGGCAGACAGGCAGACAGGCAGACAGGCAGACAGGCAGACAGGCAGACAGGCAGACAGGCAGACAGGCAGACAGGCAGACAGGCAGACAGGCAGACAGGCAGACAGGCAGACAGGCAGACAGGCAGACAGGCAGACAGGCAGACAGGCAGACAGGCAGACAGGCAGACAGGCAGACAGGCAGACAGGCAGACAGGCAGACAGGCAGACAGGCAGACAGGCAGACATGCAGACATGCAGACAGGCAGGCAGACAGACAGGCAGGCAGACAGACAGGCAGACAGGCAGACAGGCAGACAGGCAGACAGGCAGACAGGCAGACAGGCAGACAGGCAGACAGGCAGACAGGCAGACAGGCAGACAGGCAGACAGGCAGACAGGCAGACAGGCAGACAGGCAGACAGGCAGACAGGCAGACAGGCAGACAGGCAGACAGGCAGACAGGCAGACAGGCAGACAGGCAGACAGGCAGACAGGCAGACAGGCAGACAGGCAGACAGGCAGACAGGCAGACAGGCAGACAGGCAGACAGGCAGACAGGCAGACAGGCAGACAGGCAGACAGGCAGACAGGCAGACAGGCAGACAGGCAGACAGGCAGACAGGCAGACAGGCAGACAGGCAGGCAGCCAGCCAGGCAGCCAGCCAGGCAGCCAGCCAGGCAGCCAGCCAGGCAGCCAGCCAGCCAGGCAGCCAGCCAGGCAGCCAGCCAGGCAGCCAGCCAGGCAGCCAGCCAGGCAGCCAGCCAGGCAGCCAGCCAGGCAGCCAGCCAGCCAGGCAGCCAGCCAGGCAGCCAGCCAGGCAGCCAGCCAGGCAGCCAGCCAGGCAGCCAGCCAGGCAGCCAGCCAGGCCAGCCAGCCAGCCAGCCAGCCAGCCAGCCAGCCAGCCAGCCAGCCAGCCAGCCAGCCAGCCAGCCAGCCAGACAGACAGACAGACAGACAGACAGCCAGCCAGCCAGCCAGCCAGCCAGCCAGCCAGCCAGCCAGCCAGCCAGCCAGCCAGCCAGCCAGCCAGCCAGCCAGCCAGCCAGCCAGCCAGCCAGCCAGCCAGCCAGCCAGCCAGCCAGCCAGCCAGCCAGCCAGCCAGCCAGCCAGCCAGCCAGCCAGCCAGCCAGCCAGCCAGCCAGCCAGCCAGCCAGCCAGACAGACAGACAGACAGACAGACAGACAGACAGACAGACAGACAGACAGACAGACAGACAGACAGACAGACAGACAGACAGACAGACAGACAGACAGACAGACAGACAGACAGACAGACAGACAGACAGACAGACAGACAGACAGACAGATATATATATATATATATATATATATATATATATATATATATATATATATATATATATATATATATATATATAAACCACACTTCGGAGTCAGAAATTAGGCATGTATTCAAACTAACAGTTTCGGATCATCTCGACCCCTTGTCAAAGTTTTACATACATGATTGCACAGCATCGAAGCAGTTTACATATTCACAAAACATTGTTTTTTCACCACACGCGCATGACGCAATTCAAGTGGAGCTTTCGTTGCAAAACCTCGCTTTAATTATTCCCGATATCACTTTATTGAAAGCGAAATGGCCCTGTGACAGATTCATATTTTGTGTTGTACTAATTAATGCTGATTCTACAACACGGCGTTTGGTGTAATCATCTGAACTGAACACGATTCTGTCTTGGTCGAAATCTAGTGAATGCTTATAATCCCTAACATGACAAAAAATTGCGCTTTTCTCATTCCCTATTCGTATGTCCCTCCGGTGTTCGTATTTCCTTTTTTCTAAACTCCTTCCCGTTTCCCCTACATAAGATGTGTTAGGGCACACCTTACATGGGATCGTATAAACACCAGTGTTTTTTTCACTTTTGGGTTTGTTTTTTATCAAGGTTTTCGATATCGTATTCGGGTACGTGAATGCCACCCCAACGCCCTCCTCGTGGCACACTTTTTTGAAGCCCGTTAAACCTTCGTTATAGGTAAAACTAAGCATTTCTTGGGTGCTTCTCTTTTTTTCCTATTTTTCGTGAAAAAAGTTCTTCTAGCCGACATATGAGCGTCATGGATAAACCATTCAGGATATCGTAGCTCGGCAAATATTCTTTGAATATTTATAATTTCTTCCTCGAGTGTTTCTGAGTTGCAGATCCTATATGCTCTAAGGAATAGCCCCAACATGTACGGTCTTCCTAAAACTCACAAGGTAGGCAATCCTCTTAGGCCAATCATATCCAATGTTGGTTCCGTAACGTACAAACTGTATAAATGGCTTGCCAATCATCTCGCTCCTGTTGTAGGTATAAGCTCGGATTCCTACATAAAGAATAGTCAGGATTTTTGTGAGAAGGTAAAAGGTCTAAAAATCCCGGCAGGTAGTCGATTGGTCAGTTTCGATGTAGAATCGTTATTTACGATGGTATCGGTGAACGAAACGATTAAGTACCTGGAAGAAATCATTCCTAGGTTAAACTTAAATATACCGATAAGTAACAAGAAATTTATCGATCTAATCAAAGTGGTCTTAGATGACAATGTGTTTGTAGCCAACGATAGGTTGTATAGGCAGAAGGCGGGTTTAACGATGGGAAATCCTCTCCCACCTATTTTTGCCAATCTTTTCATGGAATATTTTGAAAGCAAGCTGCTTAAGGATATAGCGCCTCCCAGCTTGGTTTGGCTTAGGTACGTAGATGATGTGTTTTCCATTTGGCCGGAAGAGAGCGACTTTGACAGGTTTTTCACTCGGCTCAATAATCTTCATTCATGTATTAAGTTTAAAGTTGAGTGGGAAAAGAACGACCAGATTCCATTTTTGGATGTTTTGGTTCACAAAGGGCCATCAGGGTTTCGCTTCTCAGTCTACAGAAAGCCGACTAACTCAAACGCCTACATTCATTATTACTCTTTTCATGACAAGCGTACCAAAAAGGCAGTGATATTGGGGCTATTCCTTAGAGCATATAGGATCTGCAACTCAGAAACACTCGAGGAAGAAGTTATAAATATTCAAAGAATATTTGCCGAGCTACGATATCCTGAATGGTTTATCCATGACGCTCATATGTCGGCTAGAAGAACTTTTTTCACGAAAAATAGGAAAAAAAGAGAAGCACCCAAGAAATGCTTAGTTTTACCGTATAACGAAGGTTTAACGGGCTTCAAAAAAGTGTGCCACGAGGAGGGCGTGGGGGTGGCATTCACGTACCCGAATACGATATCGAAAACCTTGATAAAAAACAAACCCAAAAGTGAAAAAAACACTGGTGTTTATACGATCCCATGTAAGGTGTGCCCTAACACATCTTAAAAAGGAAATACGAACACCGGAGGGACATACGAGTAGGGAATGAGAAAAGCGCAATTTTTTGTCATGTTAGGGATTATCAGCATTCACTAGATTTCGACCAAGCCAGAATCGTGTTCAGTTCAGATGATTACATCAAACGCCGTGTTGTAGAATCAGCATTAATTATTACAACACAAAATAAGAATCTGTCACAGGGCCATTTCGCTTTCAATAAAGTGATATCGGGAATAATTAAAGCGAGGTTTTGCAACGAAAGCTCCACTTGAATTGCGTCATGCGCGTGTGGTGAAAAAACAATGTTTTGTGAATATGTAAAATTGCTTCGATGCTGTGCAATCATGTATGTAAAACTTTGACAAGGGGTCGAGATGATCCGAAACTGTTAGTTTTAATACATGCCTAATTTCTGACTCCGAAGTGTGGTTTTTAGATAAATATTAATGCGAAACGAAGTGCATTTCTTTCCAATATATATATATATATATATATATATATATATATATATATATATATATATATATATATATATATATATATATATATATATATATACATATATATATATATATATATATATATATATATATATATATATATATATATATATATAATATATATATATATATATATATATATATATATATATATATATATATATATATATATATATATATATATATATATATATATATATATATATATATATATATATATATATATATATATATATATATATATATATATATATATATATATATATATATATATATATATATATATATATATATATATATATATATATATATATATATATATATATATATATATATATATATATATATATATACATATATATATATATATATATATATATATATATATATATATATATATATATATATATATATATATATATATATATATATATATATATATATATATATATATATATATTATATATATATATATATATATATATATATATAATATATATATATATATTATATATATATATATATATATATATATATATAATATATATATATATATATATATTATATATATATATATATATATATATATATATATATATATATATATATATAATATATATATATATATATATATATATATATATATATATATATATATATATAATATATATATATATATATATATATATATATATATATATATATATATATATATATATATATATATATATATATATATATATATATATATATATATATATATATATATATATATATATACATATATATATATATATATATATATAAATATATATATGTATATATATATATATATATATATATATATATATATATATATATATATATATATATATATATATATATATATATATATATATATATATATATATATATATATATATATATATATATATATATATATATATATATATATATATATATATATATATATATATATATATATATATATATATATATATATATATATATATAAACGATCGTTTGCCATGTTTTGTACGAGGTTTCTCGAGAGCTAGGTGCCCAGACTGACGCGTTTTTCGGTTGACCAGTTAATGGTTAAAGCGATAGTGCGAGGATAGCACAGTAGGACGACCTGATGATATGAGCTTGTGTAACATGCAGATATAAAAATAATCGACAAACTGGCGGGAGTTAAGTCAGCCTAAGTCAGTCAGTACGTCTGAGATATGGTCGTACTTTCGTCGATTAGATATAATCTTAGCCGGAAAGTTGAACACTTTCTGAATTTTTCCTAGTGTTACAGATCCAGCGTTACCATAAACTTGCACACAGTAACGTACATGGGATGTAACGAGTGAATCGATTATTCTAGGCAACACTTCTCGAGGGAGTACATTCCTTCGCCATCCCGCCTTCGCCAAGCCGATGAGAATGCCAAAACAACGATCAGAGACATGTTTGACATGACTTTCCCATGTTAAATTAGTATCCATTACGATACCTATATTTTTAACCTGCTCTGTGCTTTCCTAGCGTTCGCCCATAACCATGGCGGACGCTGGACGAGATCCGCGCTAGCTGTCTACGGTCTCACCACACCTTGACGTAACAATGTTCCATTTCGGTGAGTCGACACCTGTGCCCTGATATCGCCAGCTGAGTGTCATCTGCACATCTGAAGGCCGTTATTCGGAATCCATTGATTTCGCGAAGAGTAGTACAATGTAGCATGTCGGGTCGTGTGAAGCAGAGTATGAAGCGGATTCATTGGAAAAGATCCAGTTCGATCCGAATCCGTAAGCCTCTGATCCTGATCCAATCCAATCCGGTTGATGAATGAAAAGCTGAACCGATACAATCCGGTCCGGCAGCAATATAGTTCAAAGTTTGCAGGCAAATTTAAAGAGCTAACAGAAAAAAAACAAGGGCATAAGATAATAGGAAGGCTCATTTCCATTTGTTTTATCAGCAATCATCAACAAGGACATAGAATCTTGACACAGACACAAAAGGCAAATTCTGAGTAAAAAAATGGTGCGCAAAACATGGTATATAAACACGTGCAGTGGAGAGGGGTATGCCAATAACACGCAGTGTAGGGGGGGGGGGGGCACTTTAGTGCCCCCCCCCCCTAAGATCTCCGAAAGTATGAGAGCTATAACGATCAAAAACTTAATGGGTAGGTAGGTGCTATGATGATCTACATTTGCAAAAAAATCGCGACCTTCGGTCAATATTTTCGAGGTCAAACGAGGTCACGAAGGTCAAATATAGTCAAATGTCACAATGTTGGGAATTTGACCTCTGTGACGTCACAGGTCACCAGCAATGTGTCCAAAGTTGTTTCTGGGGATGAACATTGACATTGTCTACAGAATGACGTTTGAATCATCCCGATCCGACTGTTGGTTCCGAAGATATCGCTTTGCCGACCTCGATTCTGGCCGCAATCTTGGAATGAAAATCCGTATAACTCAAAAAATTATCGACCGATTTAGATTTTTTTATGTCAAACGATCCGCTATTGAGTTGGCGTAAATGTCGCGTAAAAAAACACCGCCCTGCGCCACTTCGTTTGCGAGCTATTCACGAACAACATGTGGGGGGCACACAAGTGCCCCCCCCCCCTCCACTGCGCGTGTTAAGCAATGACAGGAACATTATCATAGTAGGTTTAGAAGAGCTGGAGTTGTAGCCTAACACAACTTAATGAGCCTCATAGTTATTATATTATGCAATGACAGGAATATTATCCTAGTAGGTACAGAAGAGCACAACAACTTAATGAGCATCATAGTTCACCATGCACATAATTTGATGACAGCAGATCATAGTTTATACTGATCAAGTTAAGCATAAAATTGCAGCTAAAAAAGGAATAGCTAATAAGGAATCAGCAACAAACATCATAGATCAATTGAAGACTACAACACGATTGACCGCTTCACAGATGACATTGTCTCCAGCATTGGTGTGTCAGGGCAGCATTGATGTGTCAGGGCAGTTATGTCAGGCATTGATGTGTCAGGGCAGTTATGTCAGGCAGTGATGCGTCAGGGCAGTTGTGTCAGACATTGATGCGTCAGGGCAGTTGTGTTAGGCATTGATGTGTCAGGGCAGTTGTGTCAGGCATTGATGTGTCAGGGCAGTTGCGTCAGACATTGATGTGTCAGGGCAGTTGTGTCAGGCATTGATGTGTCAGGGCAGTTGTGTCAGGCATTGATGCGTCAGGGCAGTTGTGTCAGGCAGTGATGTGTCAGGGCAGTTGTGCCAGGCAGTGATGTGCCAGGGCAGCATTGATGTGTCAGGGCAGTTGACATGACATTGACATGACATTGTTCCAGCTTGATGTGTCAGGGCAGTTGTGTTAGGCATTTATGTGTCAGGGCAGCATTGATGTGTCAGGCCAGTTGTCAGGCATTGATGTGTCAGGGCAGTTGTGTCAGGCATTGATGTGGCAGGGCAGTTGTGTCAGGCAGTGATGTGTCAGGGCAGTTGTGTCAGGCAGTGATGTGTCAGGGCAGCATTGATGTGGCAGGGCAGTTGTGTCAGGCATTGATGTGTCAGGGCAGCATTGATGTGTCAGGGCAGTTGACATGACATTGACATGACATTGTTCCAGCTTGATGTGTCAGGGCAGTTGTGTTAGGCATTGATGTGTCAGGGCAGCATTGATGTGTCAGGCCAGTTGTCAGGCATTGATGTGTCAGGGCAGTTGTGTCAGGCATTGATGTGTCAGGGCAGTGGTGTCACGCATTGATGTGTCAGGGCATTTGTGTCAGGCATTGATGTGTCAGGGTAGTTGTGTCAGGCATTGATGTGTCAGGGCAGTTGTGTCAGACATTGATGCGGCAGGGCAGTTGTGTCAGGCATTGATGTGTCAGGGCAGTTGTGTCAGGCATTGATGTATCAGGGCAGTTGTGTCAGGCATTGATGTGTCAGGGTAGTTGTGTCAGGCATTAATGCGTCAGGGCAGTTGTGTCAGACATTGATGTGGCAGGGCAGTTGTGTCAGGCATTGATGTATCAGGGCAGTTGTATCAGGGCAGTTGTGTCAGACATTGATGCGGCAGGGCAGTTGTGTGAGGCATTGATGTGGCAGGGCAGTTGTGTCAGGCATTGACGTGTCAGGCATTGATGTGTCAGGGCAGTTGTGTCAGGGCAGCATTTATGTGTCAGGGTAGTTGTCAGGCATTGATGTGTCAGGGCAGTTATGTCAGGAATTGATGTGTCAGGGCAGTTGTCAGGCATTGTTGTGTCAGGGCAGTTATGTCAGGCATTGATGTGTCAGGGCAGTTGTGTCAGGCATTGAAGTGTCAGGGCAGTTGTGTCAGGCATTGATGTGTCAGGACAGTTGTGTCAGGCATTGATGTGTCAAGACAGTTGTGTCAGGGCAGATTGATGTGTCAGGGCAGTTATGTCAGGCATTGATGTGTCAGGGCAGTTATGTCACACATTGATGTGGCAGGGCAGTTGTGTCAGGCATTGATGTGTCCGGGCAGTTGTGTCAGGCAGTGATGTGTCAGGGCAGTTGTGTCAGGCATTGATGTGTCAGGGCAGCATTGATGTGTCAGGGCAGTTGACATGACATTCACATGACATTGTTCCAGCTTGATGTGTCAGGGAAGTTGTGTTAGGCATTAATGTGTCAGGGCAGCATTGATGTGTCAGGGCAGTTGTGTCAGGCATTGATGTGTCAGGCCAGTTGTGTCAGACATCGATGTGTCAGGGCGGTTGTGTCAGACATTGATGTGTCAGGGCAGTTGTGTCAGGGCAGTTGTGTCAGACATTGATGCAGCAGGGCAGTTGTGTCAGGCATTGATGTGTCAGGGCAGTTGTGTCAGGCATTGATGTGTCAGGGCAGTTGTGTCAGGGCAGCATTGATGCGTCAGGGCAGTTGTGTCAGGCATTGATGTGTCAGGGCAGTTGTGTCATACATTGATGTGTCAGGGCAGTTGTGTCAGGCATTGATGTGTCAGGGCAGTTGTGTCATACATTGATGTGTCAGGGCAGTTGTGTCATACATTGATGTGTCAGGGCAGTTGTGTCAGGCATTGATGTGTCAGGGCAGTTGTGGCAGACATTGATGTGTCAGGGCAGTTGTGTCAGGCATTGATGTGTCAGGGCAGTTGTGTCAGGGCAGTTGTGTCAGACATTGATGCGGCAGGGCAGTTGTGTCAGGCATTGGTGTGGCAGGGCAGTTATGACAGGCATTGATGTGTCAGGGCAGCATTGATGTGTCAGGGCAGTTGTGTTAGGCATTGATGTGTCAGGGCAGTTGTGTCAGGCATTGATGTGTCAGGGCAGTTGTGTCCGACATTGATGTGCCAGGGCAGTTGTATCAGGCAGTGATGTGTCAGGGCAGTTGTATCAGGCAGTGATGTGTCAGGGCAGTTGTGTCAGACATTGATGTGGCTGGGCAGTTGAATTTACCCTGCCTGGCTTGGTTACAGCAGGCCAGAATGGTTTTGGCATGATAGCTATACATGAAGCATAAAAGAGAAAATGACTGCGTATTGCCACAAAGTACTCCCTAGAGCTGTAACTCTTCAACTTCATGTGAATATTCTTTTTCAAATGTCATCCCTGGTGAATCGTTTTATTCAATTTGAAGTTGGGTGGTACAATTCACTCAACTAGCTATCCCTTCTCTTGAAAAAGGCATGGTGATTTGCTGATCATGAAGACTGATTTTTAAATGTTATTACGAGCGAGCGCGAAGCGCTCGCTCGTCTTTCCGTGGTATATGGGAACAATCTGAATATGAGCGGCCCGGCCTGGCCCGGCCCGACCCGACCCGACCCGTGACGACGCTTTTGAGAAGCTCATATCTCTGCAACCACACGTCCGATTGGCAAGCTGACTTCTTTGCTGAGCAGCCCCATCCAACCTACCCTGTTTGCGACCAGTGCCGACTCATGTGGGTGACTAACACTGTGCGTGGTGCGTGCCGCGTGAGGGGTGTTGAAAAGTATTTTCTCGCAACAACTCTGCAACGGCTGAGCCGACTGTGTGCACATTTGGTGTGTGGTTAGGGGCCCCTCAGCCGCCAATTTTCCACAAGTCAGGGGTGGGGTGCCTCTGCACGTGCGCACGTGCACACCCCTATGTGTTTGCATTTCCAGTTTAGGCTAACATTTTGTCAGCCTATGCCGGAATTTCAATTATTTTTAATTTAGCCTGACAAATTTGTCAGGCTAAATTAAACGTAGTGTATTTTTATGTGAAACGCCCAGAAACGAGTTTATACTGACATCGGAGCATGTCAGCCTATGCCAGGCATAGCCTGACATGGCGAATTAAACGATTTGTGTTCGTGACGCTGACGCCATCGTGTAATCAAACTTTTTCCTTCAAGAGCATTGTTTGACTTCGATTTAGTATCCTCATAATCCTCATATGGTAGCAAATTATTCAGCTGACTTTTCACTGCGTCTGAAGACGGAAATATTTTGCCGCGTTTTCTAATGTTTTACATTACTTGATGCACCGCTGCGCCATAATTGGCGACGTGTAAACTAAACGTTCGACGTTTGAGACCTTTGGAAGTGGTTCAACGCTGCTGGGACTCGGGGTTCGCCCACTGTTCGTTCGCTGTTCGCTCTGCAACCCGCATTGAGAAGTTCACGCTATAAGGACAAGGAGCGCGGAAAAGGTGAAAAGGTGAGTGTGAGGGTTGAAGGCAGGAGTTTTTTGGTAATGCACCTCACAAACCTGAATGGGAAGTGAGCTGCAGTTTGTGGAAGTGCCGTACCCATATTTGGCGGATGGCGGAAATTAACATTGTTGTAAATAACAATTTATTTTTAATCTTGTAGGCTCTGCTCATCTTATTGGTTGAAAAAATGAAAAATGATCAAAAACTTAACTATATATTCGTCTTGTGACTTCCTCAGAGTATACATTGCAATTCAAACACTGCAACAAAACTTTGAGGAAAAAACAAACAAGCATGTGTCTTAATCTGAGATATTCTGACAAAGCATTCACATCTTACATATTCATATCATACCATACATACATACATACATATGTATATTGACGATAATAACTCAAAACAATGTTTATGCATAGCTTTCGATACAAAGTATCATGTTCACTGCAGATGCTGAAAATAAAAGAAAACAAGACAGTAGCGGAAACCTACGCAAGTCAATAGGCCTATTTGAAAATAAAAGCATGCACATTTTTTCTACGGCGCTCTCACTGCTAGTTTTGCCGCCATACTAGCCCAAGTCATGAAACCACTTCTTATATTAAAAGTATTCCTTGATATGATGTGGGCATCCTCTATAATTTTTTGCTTTGTTATGTTCTCTAATATTTTTTGTCTTCCCAGTTTGGTAAATGTTGACATTTCTCAATATGTAAAACAATAGCATTTGATGTACAATGGAATCTCACATCACTCTTGTGCTCTTTAAGTCTTGTTTGAATACCCCTTCCCGTCTCCCCCACATATGTTTTGTTGAAGCCTGAGCACGGTATTTCATATACTTATACTTTTGTCAGTGTCCTTCATCTTATCTTTTGTACTCACTAGTTCCTTTATTTTCTTGCCGAAGCTCATCGCCACCCGTACACCTATTTTCTCTAGCTCCTTTGAAACAACATTTGCTTGTTTAGAGTATGGAATCGTTATCCACCTCACAGGTTTTCTTTCCAGATTTGTCGCCCGACTCTTTTTGTTGATTATTTGTTCTTCTTTTTTCTTCTGTTTGATTAGAAAGCCCTTTGGATACTTCAGCTTAGCGAATGTTGCATAGATGTGTTGGATTTCTTCCTGTAGGTATTCTTTATCACAAATCCTGAATGCTCTTAAAAAGAAGCCTATGACAATGCCGCTCTTAACTCGGTCGGCATGAGCAGAATAAAAATGTACATAATCTTCTTTATTGGTTGGTTTTCTGTAAACTTTGAACTTGAAACCATTGTCTGCCCTCACTATGCAAGTGTCCAAAAATCCTGAAAAAATGATGTTAATATGAGCTTAAAAATGAGCTCTAGCCTTGCATGTCAAGTCCAAGGCTAGAGCAAGACCGAAGATAGGACTTTTACCCTATACCTACATTCAACAAAATATATGTTTAACATTTGTAGACCAATCACACATACACAAAACAGTTTAGGTATTTCCAGTAATTTGTCATTACTGGCTTTACTCCCAAGAAGAAATGACTTTTAATTATTTATCAATTTAGGTAGGCTGCATATTGACAGAGGTGGAGCCTCTGTCCCACTAGTGCTCCAATTATTCCTTCAGAGACCAATCTCACCTTTACATCAAGTCCTGGATGAAAGTTTGTGAAACTCAGCCTAAAATAGGCATTTCACCTGCATGCAATAATGTAAAATGCATATTCACTCCTAAAAGGACCTGATCAGGGCCGTATAAGAGAGGTAGAGTCATCCGGGGATTTTAGCGCCCCAATCGCTCAACATTAGCGTGACGTCACTGGTGCTGTGGTCCGACTCGGCTGTCGCCGCACGCGGCTCGGTGCGGTGCGAATATTTCGAACGGGATACGGATAGTTGCGCCTAAAGTACGATCTTATTTAAGATTACGTTTACCGCGGATAATTATCCCTCCCTTAATTCATGCTGAGGGGGAGACGGCCATACGCTACCCCGGCCCCCGGTCTGTGTGATGGGCGACTGGCGAGACGGCCATACACTGCACCGGTCTGACTGAGGGGTGAGACGGCCATACGCTGCCCCGGTCCGGCTGACGGGAGGGGGAGACGGCCATACGCTGCCCCGGTCTGGCTAGGGGCGAGACGGCCATACTCTGCCCCGGTCTGGCTGAGGGGTGAAACGGCTATACGCTGCACCGGTCCGGCTGAGGGGCGAGACGGCCACACGCTGCCCCGGTCTGGCTGAGGGGCGAGACGGCCATATGCTGCACTGGTCCGGCTGAGGGGCGAGACGGCCGTACGCTGCCCCGGTCCGGCTGAGGGGTGAGACGACCGTTCGCTGCCCCGGTCTGGCTGAGGGGCGAGACAGGCATACGCTGCACCGGTCCGGCTGAGGGGCGAGACAGCCACACGCTATCCCGGTCTGGCTGAGGGGCGAGACGGCCATATGCTGCACCGGTCCGGCTGAGGGGCGAGACGGCCGTACGCTGCCCCGGTCCTGCTGAGGGATGAGACGGTCATACCCTCCCTCAGCCCCGGTCCGGCTGAGGGAGGAGACGGCCATACGCTGCCCTGGTCTGGCTGAGGGGCGAGACGGACATACGCTGCCCCGGCCCGGCTGAGGAGCGAGACGGCCGTACGCTGCCCCGGTCTGGCTGAGGGGCGAGACGGCCATACGGTGCTCTAGTCTGGCTGAGGGGTGAGACGGCCATACGTACCTGGAAATGTTGCAAATGGCATTGTTTTGGCTTAATGTTCAAGATATGCTAAAAACAAACTTTAAAAAAATAGACTTGCAACATAACTTACTTATCTAACGGCGACGACTTCAAATTGCCGCTCTCGTCAACACCCGTCAAAAGACCGCAAAACGCTCGAAAGCGCAGCTGCGGCGACGGGGCTGGCCATGACTGGACCACTGCACCAGTGACGTTGTCGCTAATGCTGAGCCGCTCGGCAGCCGATACATGGGGAATCCCGGGATGACACCCCCCCCCCTGGTAATTGTCTGAATCCCCTGAAACTTCCCGTCCACATGGGATGGCAGGGGCTCTCTGGAATACAAACTTGACCTTGGACGGGGCCTTATAGGTAAATTGTTCACGAGAGCTTCCACTATGACGTCATTGGACTAGGTTTCGAACCAATGTTACAATATTATGTTTGAAGCGAAAACTGAATTATTCTTCATCTAGTCAAATTTCACCACCCGAAACACTCCTAGTTCTGTGAAAGAGGTCGAGGCATGCGATATTTTAAGTGAATAATGTCCTTATTTTTTAATCGATGTAGTCAGCTCTAGTTTAGATGACGGTTACCTTGCTAGCGTGCGTAGTGGCATTAAAGGCAGAACACCGGCCAATGAAATAACAAATAGACATGACGTAGATGAACCATGTTTCTTCAAGGGGACGGCAAATTACAAGTAATAAATGTTGGCGCAGATCTACACATGTCATCTGAAGCAATGTCAAGGCCACTGTAATTATGATTTGTGAGGAGTTTCAACTTTGAGTTTTCTGAAAGTTGGTGCTCTTGTCCATTTTATTGATGCAAATTAATTCATGTAAACATTGAGATGGCTAAAAGTGTTGGCTGTAACCTGTTATTTCTGTGCTTTATTGTAAAATTAAGTCTGAGTTTGATTGTAAAGTAAATTTCCATGTGCACTTGGGAGTTGGGTGGTTAGTAACTACCTACTAGTGGTATGGTCTTGTTGCAGTTCAAGTTGGGTTGACATGATCAGCATACCTACTTGGTGGGGGTGATTTGTGAAGGGTGAGCGCTCGGCGCTGGGCACTCCGCGTACCGCTTGCTTTGAGCGCCTGCTACTAAAATCTGTCTGGCCAGCCGACTGCCACTCGGCTGGTCTGTGCATCAAACAGTGGTTCATTGGAATGCTCGCCTTAATTACACATGGTGGGTTGTGAGCCGATGGGTTTTATGCAGCGGACATGACATATGTCATGTCGTACTGTGATCTGTACCGCTTAAGATTGGTTCCATGAAACTTACTTGATTCCGTCATTTCTCGTAAAGACTCTTAGTTGATTCAACTCCATATAATCAGGAAAGAGCAACATAACGTGTTTAAACAATTCTCAAAACTAGAAAGAGGGCTGCAGGAATTCAACAAGTCATCTCATGCTGCGAACGCGACGCAAAATTACTTTAATTAACTCATGCTCTGAAACTATCGCCGAAATAACGTTAGCCTATTCTAACCTTAGCGCCACACAATTCTACATACTCTAAACCTGTCCCGAAGGACAGGGTTAGAGCCTAGCTCTAACCCCAAATCGGTCCGACCTACCTCCGTGAAATGTAGGACCCGAGTGACCACGAATTCAAGCTGCGCGGTCTCTCCTGGCTGCACCCTCCGCCGTTACTCGCCCAAGGCCATAACAGCCTTCTCACCCGCCGCTCGGCCGACCCTACCCGCAGACTCTACAATAGACTTGGTTACCTAGACCTAAAATTTGGGGCTCTGTTCTATGATCACATGCCAATTAAGGTTAACACCCTAATTTTAAACTTGCCCTGTGTTGTATAATCAAGTGTGATATGTTGTGAATAAAATTGTAATGAAAGATGAACCTAAAAACTTATCGTCGCAGACACCAATGCTACACCCTGAGATCAGACTTTTCTGTTTCATGGTATTTAAAATGTGTTGCATCAATATAATTGCATTACAAATAGCATGAAAAGTCTGACATCAGGGGATGTATCATATTGACGTTAGGACTTCCACCCTATCATATTATTCACAGTATGATTGTATGAACCATCATTGAGGCATTGTGTGCCTTATAGCTGTGACACCCCTAAAACCAAATCATCATCATCATTGAGTGTTTGTTTATTGTATATATCTGCACTTTTGAATGAATATCCACTTTTTCTTGACACTTCCTGCTGGATATACCATACGTTCTAGACATGCCAACTCAGTGGTTTAGGTATTTCAATCTACGATTGCCAGTAAACCTTGACATGTTCCTTTGGTGGAAATAGAGTGGCACATCAACATTGGCAAATGTTCATTGAATGTTAACACCATTCTAATTATCCTTGAGATAAAGAAGCACATTTCACTGTGTCTGTTAGGCAATCAAAGTTTGGATGTTGAATACTTTAGAAATGTATGATTCAACATTGTTTAACATTGAAATTAGTCTGATAGTTACATTTTACCAAATGTTGCTGTTTTTTATTTGGAAAACAAATCTGGAGATAAATGCCATCTTTGCTATAAGTTAATGAGGATGTAAACAAATTAAGTTCTTAAATGTTGCCCCCCCCTACGGGTCACAAGGGGCCCCGCCGAGATTGGCCCAGATACCATTTGCATTAGCTAAATGGCCCCTCAACCAGGCAAGGGTCACTCGGGTGCATGTCAAGGCCCTCAGAGGCACTGAAGGGCTTTCAAAGCCGGCCCAGGGGGCCTCTTGGGCATGTCCAGGGGCCCATTGAGCCCACCGAGGGGCCCAAAAAACTGTCCAGGGGCCTTTAGCATGTCCAGGGGCCCCATTGAGCCCACTTAAGGGCGCAAAAACATGCCCAGGGACTTTTCGAGCATGCCCTGGGGCCTATTGAGCCCACTCAGGGGCCCCCAAAACCTGCCCAGGGGCCTCTAGAGCATGTCCACTTGTCCAGGGGCCAATTCAGCCCACCCACGGCCCAACAAACCTGCTCAGTGGCCTCTCGAGCATGTCCATGGGCCCATTGAGTATGTTCAGGGGCCTCTCGAGCCTGGCCAGGGGCCCATTATAGTCTGTTTTGGGGCCTCTTGAACCTGCCCAGGGGCCCATTACAGTTTTCCCAGAGGCCCATCGAGTCTGTTCAGGGACCTATCGAACCTGCCCAGGGGCCATTAGAGCCTGCCCAGAGGCCTCTCGAGCTTGCCCAGGGGCCCATTGAGTCTGTCCAGGGGCCTCTCGAACCTGCACAGGGGCCTCTCGAGCTTGCCCAGGGGCCTCTCGAGCTTGCCCAGGGGCCTCTCGAGCTTGCCCTGGGGCCCATTGAGTCTGTTCAAGGGCCTCTTGAACCTGCCTAGGGGCCATTAGAGTCTGTGCAGGGGCCTCTCAAGCTTTTCCAGGTCCATTGATCCTGTTCAGGGGCCTCTCGAACCTGCCCAGGAGCTATTAGAGTCTGATCAGGGGCCTCTCAGCTTGCCAAGGGGCCATTGAGTCTGTTCAGGGCCCTCTCGAGCTTATCCAGAGGGCCATTGAGTCTGTGAACGGGGCCCTCGAGCCTGCCCAGGGGTTGCTAGCCATCGCCTGGAGCGCCTGCTATAGCTGGAGCGCCTGCTAGCCGTGGTCGGCGCGGTCATAATGAGCGGTAATGTGCTGTACTCTGACCCACCTGGTGCAATGTTTTCTTGGGTTTAAAAATGGTAATTTCATAAATCTGATGCGTTTTTGAATTGGGGAAGGGGGGGGGGTGGTAGTACAAAACAATTTAACAATTTTCCTCTCAGGAGTGTGTGCTGCAATATTTGTCAGCCAGGGTCGTAGCCGACGGGAAGGTCAGGGGGGGGGGGAGATCTGGGCAAACTCCCCCCCACTTTTAGAAGGCGGGGGAGGGGGGGTCGACCCCCCCCCCCCCCACCTTTTGCGGGAAAAATTAACAATTTATCGTAAAAATTACCTTTGCAGTGCAGTCAAAATCCAGCTATCAAAAACTGGAAAATTTCGCAAATTCCTGTCAAAAACTGGAAAATTTCTCGCCGCTTCGCAGCATGACATAAGTTTTGCAATCGTTTATACAAATTTGGAAAATGGGAAAAATAATTTCATTAAGTGTCTGGCAGAGGCTCTCCTTGGCGGTAATTGCTGGCCCCAGGGCCCATTCCCTTCATAAAATATTCACTTTTAATCAAGCAGGCTACATGTTTAACTAGTTTGCCGAGTTCCGAAAAAGGCGACGCGAACGCAAAGACGAGGAGATCGGCACCCGGAAGCTGCTCCAGCGGTGCACAATTTGCTGGACCGAAGAGCTAATAGTGTAAACAGGCCAGGACCATCTCCCCAAGCCATCTCACCTCACGGTCTGGTTCCAATATTAACATTTCGTTTTCCAGGACCTAAAATTAAAATTTTCACGCCGCTTCCCGGCGTCACATCGGTAGTCATCGTCATAACGAAGCCATAGTCATCGTCATCGGTTCGTCGTAACGCTGAATTGATTGAATAGCATTTTTAGCTTACTATCCGAGCTACAAGGCCCACTGCCTATATTTATGGGTTTTATCAGGCAAAACCGTAAAAATTTCGCGCCGCTTCGCGGCGCTAGCTAACAAGTACATATCTACCTACTATAACATGAAAATCCGCATAAAAAAAATGCTGCAAAGGCTTAAATACACGTATCGAAATGGGGGTACATTTTTTCGTCATTTCAGCCGTCCCCACTCTCAAAAGCCGACCCCCACCTGTTGTCAGCTAGGATATGTTTTATTTCCTGTACGTAACAATACAAATTATTAATGCGCTCAGTACAATGTCTACTGAGGGTCCTGGTCCAATCCAGCTCATCAAAAGTAGACGAAGAAAAATTGTTAAAAAGGGGGCCTCACAAAATAAAGTGGCCGAAATCCGTAGAGTTTTTCATATCCAGGGGTATTTTTGGGGGTAGGGGGCCTCTCCCAGAGCTTGCCCCCCTTTCTGAAGGTCTGGCTGCGCCCCTGGATCCGGACATGTTTTTTTTTTGTCGTCGGATCCTACATAATCATAGATCCAGCCCTACATGTTTGTCATGGGATCCAGTAGGACCATAGATCCAACACTGTATTTTGTCATGGGATCCTGCGAGATCATAGCTCCTTCCTTGGGATCCATGCACATGTCTGCTGCTATCCCTCTCTGGAATACCGTCCCTATATTGACTTTGCCACACAGATACTAACTCTTTCCTTCCCTGTACTGACTCAGTCATACCTGTTCTGACTCTGACCATGCCATCCCTGAAATGACTGCCGTCCTTGTCCTCACTCCACTGTCCCTGTCCTGACTCTGCCGTCCCTGTCCTCACTCTGCCGTCCCTGCCCTGACTCTGCCGTCCCTGGCCTGACTGCCGTCCCTGTCCTCACTCTGCTGTCCCTGTCCTCACTCTGCCGTCCCTGTCCTGACTCTGCCGTCCCTGTCCTGACTCTGCCGTCCCTGTCTTGACTCTGTCGTCCCTGTCTTGACTCTGTCGTCCCTGTCCTGACTCTGTCATCCCTGTCTTGACGCTGCCATCCTTGTACTGACTCTACCGTCCCTGTGCTGACCCTACCACCCCCTATGCCGACTTTATATGTGGACTATGGCTCATGCCTGACTACACCATTGATATGCCCCCAAAATAAGTTGTGCATCTCTTTGTACATCAAACACCGTTTGTTGCTTTGATGGTTCACTTCATATGTGTTGTGTCTGTGGTTAGTTTACCCAAACACACCACAGTCATGCACTTATGTTTGGTCACATTTCAGGATGGATCAACCAAGGGAAATTTTTGAAATTAACTTTGCCCGGAAACAGGCCAAGGTTGGCATTGGGCAAATGAGGTGAGATTGATGAAGGAATTGTGTGTAATTTATCCAATAGGCGCAAGGTAATCTGTGGTTACCCATACATCATGCATATTGTGGATATTGCGTCACATCTGTCTGTGTGCACGTGTCTGTGTGTATGATGTATGAACAAATGTTAACCCTCGCACTGGCGGGGCTCCGAGCCGACTTCGCACTGGCAAGGGGGGGGGGGGGCAGGGCAGGGCAGGGCAGGGCAGGGCAGGGCAGGGCAGGGCAGGCACCCGCCCCCCGTGTGATCTTCGGATCGGAAAGAGATAGAGAGACGGGCTATGTGGTAAACGATAACGCTGGGGATTCTTAGCAAGATTTACTGAGGTCAATTTTTGATATAAGGTTAAGGTCAGATTTGGTGCAAAGTAAGTATTTTTTTTCGGCAGAAATATTTGTTTTCCAAAACCTTTTTTTTTTTGCATATCAATGCAAAGCCTTTGGTGTATTTGGTGTTCTAATGCCTGTTTACAGCCAATTAACGATAATTAGTCGCCTTTATCCACATGTTATTCCTGATTTTATGCCAATTATCCTCGTTTTCGCCTCACATGCCCCAAGTCAAGGTCTCAGTGACCTGACTTGACCCATGCATACTTTTTCCGAAAATGTGTGGGATTGATCAAAGAACAGGTTCCTAAAGTTTCAGGGATTCTTCAGTTCTTACGCCGATCGGAAGTTATTTAGGAAGAGGTCATGGCAGGGCGGATACCTGCCCCCCCCCGCCAGTGCGACGGTTAAGCTATTTCTTGAAAGCATAAACATGTGATATGTGTTACTTGTCACTTAAGGCATCGCTTAATAAACAACCACTTTTGACGTGCATGCAATGGCATGTTCAGTGAAGGTTGCTATTAAAGAAAAATATTTACTGATTTTTTAAAATTTTAGTAGTTGTGTTGTATGACATTGGTTTTATCAATTCCAGAACTCCAATATGGTTTCCTCTAGGCAAAATAAACAAAGAAAGCCTGCGGTCTGCCTACCTCAGACAGAGTGAGTGCATGGTTTAACCACCAGATCTGTTTGCATATATTGTACCTGGCATGCATTGGATATTGAATCTGGTAGCTTAATGCTTGCCCGAAACTAGCTTACGTTTTATAACAAGTCCTTAATTTGCATGTTTTATGCCTGCCTTGAAGTCTTGGAGCGAAAACGAACCAAATGCACGCTAATTGTTTTTAAGGTGGTTGAGCCAAGGGCCTCGGCAAACATGTTAGGGGGGGGGGGGTTGGCGGCAAATGCCCCCGCAGTGACTGCCGATTGCGTTTGACATTTTGAGCCTAACATACTGTTTGGGAAGTAATTTCACATAACAATTAAATTTGACGACTTTGTGTTTATTTTCGGGTCATTATTACATTTGTCAAAAGTGTCTAGAAATAAGTTGATACGTCTTACTTTGTACAATGGACGCTATTTTTTTGTTTAATTGCCCCCCTCCCCTCCATGGAAATTCCTTTGCCGAGGCCCTGGGTTGAGCTGTTCGACAAAGTGGTCCGGGTGTGGTGCTGGGATGCTTGAGACGTTGTGTGGCTTTGATGATGGTGCAGTGCTTTGTGTTGCTTCTCGAACTGGATACAACCAGACTGAATTAGTTTGACGGTGCTGCCCAACCAAAAGCTCCTGCAGATAATGTATGTTATTATCCTTTCCAGTGAGAGTTCTCCCTTCCTCTCAGCTTGTGAAGGTAAGTTGTTTTCCGACATCGTGGAAATTGTTTCACGTGCTAAATGATAATAGCTGCCGTGTTGTATAGCCATGGCCCATGTGGTATACACTTTTTCACCAAAGTTTAATATCCAGTACTTAAATGCAGCACGTCCAACAGGCCATATCAAATACATGGACCAGATGATCGAGTAACAAGTTGATGATCCGATCAAATTTCGACTAAAAACATTAGGAATTTACACTCGTTAACCGACGTGTAAATGCGCCTTCGCCGCAAATAACTAAATCTGTCAACCTTGCATTGGCTGGGACATCTGGCGTAAGGTCGTTGACTGGGAGGGGGGGGGGGGGAATATTGCCTACCCCGCCCGAGCAAACAAATATGACCCTTTTGCATCCGTGACTGCAGAAGCCAGGTAAACTGAAACACAGGCTGGATTATCCCTGGAAGTGTCATCTATGACCACGCCAAGGTACTGTATTACCCAGGTGCTGGTGACATAAATGGGTCAAGTCAAGGTCAGGTCATATGAGGTCAACATATATACAGTATTAAGAGTAGACCATAAGCTTCCTTGTCCGTTTCAGCCCAGTAGCTGTTTGTGATGGTGATATTCTGACACCCCACTATTATGAGCACCACGCACTGGTTCCGCGCTTGACGCTACCGACGCCACTGCCTTTTGAGCGACGACTTCGAGCCTGGTCCCATTGTTGACGTACCACGCCATAGCTCCCTAAACGTGGATGTCCGCTTGTTCAGATGCTGGAGGACATTTAGATACTTCTGGGCCGTAAGCTGGGCCTCATATTCCTTCGGCCAATGGACATCTAGCATTCAAAGCCCTCTTCTCAAACGTTTTGCGTGTCGAGTGGCCGTTTTTCTCCTCCGATCCCCGCAGCCTGGCCAGACTATTTTCATACTTTCATGATCGATGCCATGCGTTTTTACTGTTTATTTTCCTCGGGTCTAGCGAGCCAAACACCACCTTCCTCGTTGACGCTGCTGCGGGTTAATTCGATTTAATTTTAGGTTTTATAGTCAAGGTCAAAATGAGGAATTCGGGACGCTTTCCAAAGCACTTCCTAGCGGTACAACGACCGCAGTTGCTTAAACTATATTCGATATGAAATTGGGTATTAAATAGTCATAATTCAATCCGTCCATAATACATTTCATCAAACGGAAAATGTTGACAGGACCTGAAGAAACTGCTTCTTGAGCAAGCGTTCCCGCCCTGCACAAAGGAGCCGGAGCCCGGCCAGCCTTCATCCGGCGCGACATTGTTGGAGGGTGCCGCTGGGAACACCAGCTCTGTATGTTCCGCAGGTAATTTGTCTGCTGCTCTGCTGTAGTCGTAGAAGTGCAATATTCTATTGTGTGTTTGGTGTGCCAATGCGCTATACATCAGCGCATATCGCGTTGTGTGACGCAGACGATTGTTTTCAGTCCCTCCCACCACTGGTGCGTCAGATGGCTGCCTGTTCACTGATAACTTGAGTCAGCTTGGGGGTTCTGCTCCACCTCTGCCGGGCTCAGCCCCGAGGGCATATGGACACTCCGCAGGTAATTTTCCGGCTCGTCTGCTACCATGGTTACAGGCTTCTGTTGGGGGTCGGTCTGGGATGCTTAACGTGTTAACGGCCACGAACTTTGCATGGTGTTGATATTGGGCTGCAAGTTCCTGATTTGGATGGATTATTTGATTTTAACATCTGCACAGTCTCTGCCCCTATCAATAATTTTTATGTGAAATAAACTGTTGACCTCAAGGTTCGAAAGATCAGGATGTGAATGTAAGGAATGCTCGCCAAGTGGCGTGTCTGGCTTGCGCAGGCGAGCGTCACTCAGGTGTTCATTGAATATGTAGCGAACGGGCCTGGTGCACTCTCCTACGTAGCTTTCACTACGCGGCTTGGCTTCGCATGCCTTGCATGTTATTTTATAAATCACGTTTTTTGTGTTGCAATGACCTTGAAGCCCGTTCTCACAGGTATGAACACTTTTTGTTGCCAGAAGGGGAGGGAGGTTTGATGAGGGCTGAGGATTTTTTGTATTTTTTAAATCGAGTTATCATTGATCCAAACTGTAAATAGGAGCTTTTGAACCGCGGAGGATACCATTTACCCGGCGAACTATGGTTTCGTTAATGTATGGGAGTTGCATCTATATCTGAGTGTTCTGGTTAGTGCTTTACTTTGACTTACGATTTCTGACATTGACTTTATATTTGTTGTTTTTGATGGTACGTTTTACTATGTCTACCGGGTGGTACGTTTTATTATATCTACCTGGTCAAAGGTTAGGTCAAAGGACAACATCGAGCTTTTTGACTCCACGGCTACAGAAGCCAGGGAAACTGATCAACGGATTTCATTTGCTCTGGAAATGTTTCCTTGGACAGGCCAAGGTACTGCATGACAGATGCCGAACCACGAAGGGGTCGGGTCAAAGTCAGGTCATAAAATGTCAACATAATAATATAACTTTCTTGCAACACTTATTTACAGGTTATTTTTGCGAGCGTAGTGCACCTGACATGTTTTAAAGTGCTTATCTAGGATACTATTGGGTCAAAATTCAGAGCTCAGGTCAAGGTCAGGTCACAGAAGGTTAATTTTCGACATGATATAACTTGGTCGTACGATACATGTTTGTTGGCTGTTTTTACCTCAGAAATGCAATATAAGTAATATTTAGTATGTAGCTGGTCCTTCTGGGTCAACATATAAGTTCAAGGTCAGCTGACTAGCCAAATCCATATAAGGGTTGTGACCTTTGCAAAGCTGTAAATCAGGGACGAATAATGAAATCGACTTGTAACTTGTTATGTGTTACCATAACTATCGTCTCTATCATTAGATTGTTCTTGTAATTTGCTTTAAAACGGTATTTTTGGCGAATTTTTAAACATCAATCATTTTCGGTCCGAAATTCGCGTGTAACGACGTCAATTCTGCGTCATTTTCGGCCGCGGCACGGGGCGGCATTGGAAAACAGGCCTGTCGGCCGGGTTGTGTCGGGTGAAAAATTCATGAACCAAATACGTTTTTATTTGGTAAGCATGTGTGGAACTAATGTTAAAAAGTTACTGTAAGTTTCGTTTCGTAACCACCACGCGTTTTTGGATATCGTAAAATTTGGCGGGGGGAGCAAATATTGCCTCTCCCTTTGGCAATGCCGGGTCAACATAAGTTCGAACGAACGTGCGAATGAACGACGTGCTGGTCATTCGTTTGCAGGAAATAAAAATAATAGCAATGCCTGTCCGCCCGAGATATTAGTTCGGAGTCATTCACGAAAAACCAGAGGGGTGGATTTTGTTTCCCCCTCCACTTCGCTTGTCAATATCAGTAGCAAGCCTCTACTATTTACTGATCAAAGGAATTTACTTTCAGCATCCGTCTCTGGTCTTGAAGATATGAAAGTCAATTTTGAAGGAAAGGGATTGGATCCCATCCACGACCATCAGTGGTTTCAGCAAGTTTTACTTATCTTACGTTAATATTGTCGCTGGTATATACAACTTTGTGTTTTCGACTGCCTGTAGTCATCCAATCTAGCGTGCATTGGATTAAGGTTTTTATTTAATTTGCCTTTTCATGCTATAATCATATTTCGTTTCAGGAGATCTCCCTTCCTGAACTGAAATATGGGGGACAAATTACGAAGCAGTCCTGAATTATTTCGGAAGAGGGGACTTTAACCTTACGCTAGGGACGAAAACATTGCATAAACGTTGCAATGTGACAACTGATGCACCGGTTACGTACGGGTCAGTGCGGGTTAAACTCGTGACCTCAAAAAGGTCACCGATGCATACTGTCGTCCACATTTCGTTTTTATTTGTGAACTATTTGTTAGCTGAATCATATTATGGGGATGCAAATACTATACGTCTAGACGTTTTTTTTTAACAGGGAAATTGATGACCCAAGGTCATCCGAGGTCAGTGCCCTCAGTGCGGATGAGTACCGAGTACAGTAGCCCTGTCCAAAATAAACAGAAGGATTTCAAGGCTTTGACATGATGCTTTGACATGATTAAATAACTGGTGTAAATTATTAATCCCTATGGGACCATTTCTATGTTAAGCTCAAAGCCCTTGAAGTTGCCGATGCAAGTTAGCGTGGAAAAGTGTTGTTGCTCGACATATTGCGCGATATCTCCGACGCTATCGGCCGCGGAGACTCAATTTGTATATACAATGGAAAGGAAACTATGATGTGTACGGTAGAGGCATATCAAGTTATGCCTACTTGTATTTCAGCTGTAATTCATGGTTAAAAACTAAGAAAAAATCGACAATTTGCTTAAATTGAATTATTTCTTGCCCATTTTGATTGCATATTGGTAATCTAGGGCACCGAATACAGTGTTAGAGCAGCGATTACAGTGTAGTGACCTTTCATGGCACACTGGCTCGCTCAGCACCACCTTACTGGCCCAGCAGGATCCCCAGGACGGCTTTAGTAGAGGGCTCTCAAGGCACAGCGTTCACCATTTTCGGTGGCCTGCGCGGGACCCAAGGTTGGTTGTTAAGGTCCCTCACTCACTGAGGCACTGGCTGGCTTACTTGAATCTCGACGCCGGCTGAAGGAGTCCCAGTTGACTATCGAAGCCTCTCGCTGCACTAGGACCATGTCCCACTCCTGATGGGTCTGCCATTATAGTTGCAAAGAAGAGTAACCACAGACTATAGCGTCACGTTACGTGGTATTTGTATGCCATGCGATAGGTTCGTTTTCGTGTAAATCGCAGTTAGCAAGTTAGTAAATCGCAGGTAGCCAGTTAGCAAGGAGCAAGGGCGCGTCTCTCGGAACCGCAAAATTCCGGGTTCGTGTCTGGCTAGCTGGCGGCATATCGGCGTCCCTCCAAGAATGCGAATCCGTGATCGTGACGCTAATGATCATGGTGACGCTAATGATCATGATCATGATCATGCATCGTAATTACATATTTTATCGATTGTTTTTGGGATTCATGTATATCATTTTAATTTACTTCCTCAGGTTTCCTGAAGTTTCTCGAAGGGGAACACTCTGCTGATCAAGGCAAGCAACCATACTTGAAAAATATATGCCATGTTGTGTTTAACCCAATACCCTAATTGTATTTCGGAGCTCACTTCGGACTTGTAAAACGAACATGGGGCAATCAACACATGTATGTGGCGTGCAGTCAGTAATGTTACCTTAAAGGGAAATAATGACCTTTTCCCACTAAAATGGAGTTAGCACTTGAAATCGCCAGACGAGATCAAAATATATTGTAAATTCATCACATTTTGCATGAAAACTTTCCTACCGAAAGATATTTCAAGTTAAAGTTGATAAGCGTTCCACACTTTAAACGACCGGTACTTGCACTATTTCTGACCTTTTGTCAAGTACTTTTGGTCCTCATCAAACTGCGGGCTTTTCCCGTATTGTTTTTTTACGCAATGGAGTGGAAAATATATTGTGCGTTCTGCTTGTTGTGATTATATGCCCGGCGATCTTCTAAAACTAACAGCGATTTAAAAAAGTGGCAATAAAATCGGAAGCTCATCGATGCACATCAACGCGGCATAGTTAGTGGTTGCGACCCTCAATTTGTGAAAATCGATTCATTTGTTTTCAACATTAGGAGTTGTGTATAGTTTGTCTGTGGCTGTATTGTGTATAGTTTGTCACTATGCTTTATTTTATCATGAAAAATAATATTTTTTCCCAAAAAACTAACGAACAATAACACAAAACTGGCAATTAAATCAGAAGCTCATCGATGCACATCGACGGCGACCTATTTAGCGTCGGCGATTTGTTTACAAAGTCATTGTCATGCTTCTCGGCGCACTTAACCATCTCGGCGCACTTGGCGAGTTGTTCCTGATTAGTATACCCAAGTCCCGTAGCAGGCTTTGTTAATGACGTCACTGGTGCCATTCTTGTGTAGCATTGCAAAATATATCTGATTTCGAGTTAAAAGCTAATTAAAGACTTATTCAAATTATTGTTTTTAAGTTTGAATTTTCTTGTTAATCATTATTAAAGGTATTTTATCACTGTATTTCATAGTAGTTGACACTTCAGAAACTTGTGACGTAATAATATTGTATCCAATATGCATTTCCCTCACCTTTTGCTATTGTGGCGCAGTGCCGAGTGCTTTGCGAATACTAGCTTGCCTGGGGTTCAATTCATTCCGCTCTTATTTTATTCGAGTTGGTATAGTTTGCATGTTGTTGTTATTCATGACTTATACTGATAGTCAGTCATGCATCACGGATGCTTCACGGATTGCTTCACAGATCAGAGCGCTGCTCGAACGCACGCTAGTAGCGCTTTCGTTCTCCATGGCAACCAGGCGTGAGCCAATGAAAAGCCAGAACGTATTCCCTTTCTGGCTTTTGATTGGCTGACGCCTGGTTGCCATGGAGAACGAAAGCGCTACTAGCGGGTGTCCGAGCAGCGCTCAGTTTGATCGGAAATGTCGCAGAGCCTCCACAAATGCCGCACTCGATGTTAACAATGGTAGGGAAGGACGAATTTGTCAATGACCTTCATGAAGTACACAAGGTACTTGTTTTGTATTTTTTCCAAACTTACAACTTTGAATTTGGGAATAATTTTATTTAATTCTTAAATTTAAATAAAATAATTTTAAAAACATAACGGTAGCCTAAGAAATTGTTGCTAACAAAATCAAAAGGTCATTATTTCCCTTTAAAATCAGTTTCCATTACTTGTCTCTGCCCTCCAACCATGCTTAAAAGTATCGTGAAACAGCTATGCTTGGATGGTGTTATTATTTTGTCAGCAGTATTGGTACGTATTTTAACGCTTATCATGTTACCTGTCTGTTAAGCATGTGTTTTATCTTAACGGTGGTAATTACTTCCAGCTCCCACCGCAGTGGGTATGTCTGGTGCCGGCTGGTGCCCGAACACCACAGACGAGAGGGCGGATCAGCTTGGAGGTTCTGCTCCACCTCTGCCGGGCTCAGTCCCGAGGGCATATGGACACTCCGCAGGTAATTTTCAACACTTATTATTGGGGTATACTTTTTTAATTATTGCTGAGTGTTCTTTTGGCCTACTACATTTTTAAATATGATAGCAACCTGTTTTGTGATGAAAACGTCTATGTGTGTTTTAACCCATAAAGTGCTGTGGGGAGGGTCAGTTTCCCCCAAAGTGTTGTTTCGAGAATAACTCTGGAACGAATCAAGCTAGGTGTTTGAAATTTGACATACCTTCGTATAATTGAATAGCGGATCGATTGGCGATTTTGATCTAGCAAAAAAGGTCACAGACCTAGTTGAGGTCAAGGTAAGGTCAACGGATTGGGAAACGATAAAAAGTAAGGTGAACTACAGACGGCTGTCAAAAATAGTTCAAAAGTTGAACGGGGGGGGGGGGGAGGGGTCAAATTGACTCTCCCCAGCACTAAGCGTAGTAGAAAATGTCCCAGCCCTTTTTGAGTTAATATCTATCGCGTTATCGTATCGTTTGTGTTTTCAGCTGATGGGCTTGTCCAGCAGCATGTACCACCCAACGAGGAGCCCATGGACTGGGATGACCGTTCCAGCTTAGCAATAGGTAGCTGTTGCACTTATTAACAGTGTTTACGAGGGAATTGCTGTACAAACTTCCAAACCCGCCCCAAATCCGTCAAAATCTTGGATATGGTTTTTATTGCGAATTCAAGTGCGGGAACTTCCATTGGAGTTTGGAAGCAACATGGAAGGATGGTATGCGAACAATTTTGGTTTTCCCATCGTAGTTCACGAAAAATTCAAACGCCCTGCCCAAACCCGTCAAACCCAAGCCACCAAACTGTTTCGTACTGTATTTGGCGGATGGCAGGAAAACACAAATTTGCCTACCTACCAATTATTCATTGTTGCTTCTGTATTGATGATTTATATGGCCGCCAGCCAATCAGTTTTCGCGCACAGCCTGCTCGTCAAAATGACCCTTAACCCGCGCGGCCCTGGGGGGGGGGGGGGGGGGTAAATTCCCCTCCCCCTCCCGGATTTTCGCAATAACTCCCAAACGATGATAGATATAGATGCGAAGCTTTCTGGACCTTATCGAATTCCATGTCTTCCCAGAAAATTTCGCCAAAAATCGGTCGAGAAGTTTTTAGAAAATGACGTTTTAATGACGTCATGTCACGCCATTTTCGGTCAAAAATTGACGAATGTTTGAACGGTCATAAAACATCGAGTTTTGAAGCAAAATTCAAACGAAAAGCGCCAAAGGACAGGAAATTATATTTTCTACAAAATCGCTATCTCAGATTATCTAAATTTTGAGTTTGTTTTCCCAAATTAAAAAAACAAACATATTTTTTGGGAAGATGACCACACAATCAAAAATTTCAAAGAAACGGAATATATGTTAGAGGAACACCTATCAGCAATTGCCATGCCAAATTCCAAAGCGATATCTCTATTTTTAACCCCTAAATGACTCCAATCATCAGATGATGACAATCACCAGTCATCAGATGACGTCATTTTTTATTGCGTTTTTTGGCATTTCTAGACCACGTACGCAAAAACAAATGACCAATGGATTTCCGGGACAAAACCGGTCCATAATCATGTGCTTTTGATCACAAAATATGCATTTCAAAACTTGACCTTTTTTTACCTGACCTTGACCTGACTTTCATTTTAAATGAGGTCAGATGGTAAAATGACCGATACCATCGAGTTCTACGTCTGAAATAACCCATAAAACATGTGTCACACGGCTTAAATATAATTTTTGACCATGGTGACCTTTTGTGACCCGACCTTGACCTTTACTTGTACTTAGTATAGGTCTCATACTCTAGCGGTACATTCCCCTTACATTTGTAAGTGCTTTGGCTGAGTTTGGGCTTGCTGCTTTCGATAGTCTGGTGTTGGCAGCCAAAAATGTGAAAACACGTGGTTTTGACATTTGACCTGACCTTTGACCTGACCTGATTTGTTTACATTTGACCTGACTTTTGACCTTATAAGTAACCTTTTTAAGAAAAATGTAAGTACACATTAGAATCTACTCGTTGAGAGCCTTCGATCGCCGCCTTGCGCGTCTCGCTGCGGCCATTGGTTCGGAAGATAGAGGGGGGGAAATGTTGTTACTAATGGTTCATCCTTGGACTTTGTATTGGACTTCGGACAAGACATTCCAGAAAACGGTTCTCTTGTCAGGTCATCGGAGGTCACGCCACAAATTTGGCTGTTGGCGACAATTGTTTCCAACGTGCCCCAGCTGCTATCAGGTCCAGGGCTGCAGAGTCGACATAATTTTAGCAACTCCGACTCCGACTCCGACTCCGGCCTGAAAAAATCGACTCCGACTCCGACTCCGACTCCGACTCCGACTCCGACTCCGACTCCGACTCCGACTCCGACTCCAACTCCGACTCCGGCCTATATCCGTTCTCCAACCGCATGCTAAGCAATATCTGCAATGCCATCTATTTTTCCGTTTGTTTTTATTCTTAACAGTATGTAGAACAATGCTACGCCGCCCGAGCACGGGCGCGGCGTGCCGGCCGCGCGTCCAGCCCAGTCGCGTTCGCCTGCAGGCGGCGGAATAAAATGAAGATAAGAACGCGAGACCGGCACCACTGTGTATGTCTCGTCGAGACGCGTCCGACATTCCCCAGCACGACATACCTGGTTCACCGCGTGACCTTAAATTACCTTGACCTGAGGTCAAATTTTGAATTTGTCTGAGGTAACCTGGTCACCATGGTATGATTCGAATCTCCTTGAGGAAACGAGCACGATGATATTAAAATCGGCGCCGTTTGACCGTAAGAGTCGGTGCGTCCAAAGCCCCAATCATCATCAGATGACGTACAAATTATTGCCCTATCTTCATCAGGCGCAAATCTACCGCCAGTTGAGTAAACTTTCCACTCGATTCATTTTCCACTCATTTTCTTTCAAAAGGGATGTAAAGTTAATGTCCCCAGGCCGACGATTATTCTACCGACCAAAGTAATCACCAATTGCTAAAAAGTCGACTCCGACTCCGGGCCGGAGTCGGTAAGATTTTAGCGACTCCGACTCCGACTCCGACTCCGGCCGAAACTGCCGACTCCGGCCGAATCCGACTCCGACTTCGACTCCGACTCCGACTCCGCAGCCCTGAGCAGGTCCATGGGTTAAATACAAGTGGTTGGGTGCCGTGGTGGTTGGTGCGTGCCAGCCTCGAAATGACTCGTACCTTATGCACTTTCGTTCCGCATTACTGCGCGGAAACATTTTGATGAATACATTTCCAAATCGTTATCCCAAGCATGCATTGTTCATATTTGCTGCGTGATGCAGCAATATAACAGCGTTGACATTCATTCCTCGTTTTCAGATGATTCTGAAGTCATCACGGAGAACGACAAAGAGAGCTGCCAAGAGTCGTCGACTGCTAGGTCTGTCTATATCAGCACAACTGGAAAGCGGAACAACTGTCTGTACTGCATGAAAAAGGTATCCGTCATCTGGCGTCATATCAAAACTGCCCACACCGAAGAAAGGGAAGTACAGGACATCATGCAATGTACAGATGGCAAGGAAAAGGCAAAGAGAATCACAATGCTGCGTTTCCGAGGCAACTATGATAACAATGTAGTGGTTCGCAAGCGGGGCCACGGTGAACTAATCGTTGGTAGGAGGCCGGTCGGCAGACACTTCCGACCTTCCGACTTCATGCCCTGCCCACATTGTCTGGTCTTCTTGCTGCGATCAGATCTGCGGCAGCACAAAGTCAGGAGCTGCCTGTCTCCCGGCGCGAAAAAACGGTGATGATATGAGCACTAAGGACATCGTATGACAGCATGCTAATGCTGGGGGAGGTAGGCCAGTCACCTCACACTCAGTTCGAGGCAGAAGTGCTGTCCAGGATGACAGATGGGGAAGTGAATGACATCATATCACATGACCCACTTATCATGAAGTTCGGTGCCATCCAGTACGAAAAACTTGGAAAACGAGGGTTCAGTAACATCAGCCAGCGCCTGCGTGCGATAGCGTCGTTTCTGCAAGCGTCTAAACATACATGCATGATGACGTTCATTGCTCCAGAACACATCGACGAGGCCATACGCTGTGGAAAGCTCATAGGTGGACTCGATGACGCAAAGAAGAACTCCACACGGATCTACCCGAGTACTCGAAGCCCAGTAAGGCCATGAAGTTGGGTGGGGAGCTGCGTCAGCTCGCTCTTCTCAAGAAGGGTATGGCTCTAGAGGGGAGGGACGTGCATGCAGCCAAAGACGCGGAGGACTTCCTAGCATTAATCGACCTTTACTGGAACCCGCGCGTCGCGCATGTGGCGTTGAAAACAAGGGACGCCAAAAAGTACGACAAGGTCAATGTGCTTCCGTTGACCGGTGATCTGAAGAAATTCACCGAGAAAACGAAAGCAACCCTACAGGCTAAGGGGGAAAGTGAAATATCAACCAAAGAACAGTTTGTAGCTGTTACCAAAACTGTTCTGGCACGTCTACTCGTGTTTAACAAACGAAGGCCCACAGAAGTGTCCAGAGTTTTGTTGGCGTCGTGGCTGCAAAAAGACACCTTCAAGACGGAGACGATCACCGAGATCAAGGAGAATATGGGAACACTTGAACGCCAGCTGTACGATAAGCTGGATGTGGTAATGGTCAGGGGTAAGTGCGGCAATAAGGTACCGGTGCTGGTACCGGAAGATGCCGCGAAGGCAATATCGAGACTCATTCAGGTCCGTCACAAGTACGTCCCAGTGGAAAACAAGCTTTTGTTAGCGTCGCCGACTGGTAAGAATGGGCACTACCAAGGAGGTCAGGTTCTCAAGGCTGTTGTTGATGAACTGAACCTAGATCAGCCCAAGCTGTTTACGGCGACACGCCCCCGCAAATATTGCGGCACGACCTCACAAATGCTGGCCCTGTCTGACTCGGACTTCGAAGTACTTACGAGGCACATGGGGCACGACAAGAATGTACATCGAGAATATTACCGTTTGCCCGACACAACGCTAGAGTTGACCAAGGCTGCTGTCCTCATGATGTCCTGGACGCAGGCAATGTGTCCAAGTATGCCGGGAAGGACTTGGGAACAATACTTGAATTGTAAGAAGATGAGAAAGAAGAAGAGGACGAACAAGAAGGCGAGGGGGACGGGGAAGAAGTTGCAGGCGGGAACGAAATGCCAGAGAACGAAGTGAACGAAGATCAGGTAAAAAAGAAACGACCCCACCGTCGCTTTACAAGAGAGCAAACCAGCCTCCTAGCTGCGCTGCTGGAGGTGCGTCAGGAGGTTCCCAAGGCGCGTGAGATTCGAGCTTGGATGGCCAGGCAGGGTAAAACATTCATGGGTAGGAGTGTGGCTCAAGTCAGAGCCAAGCTGCACAACATTGTGCGAAGCCTGAAGGCATCGTAAAATGGCACGCACTTGTGCTTGCGCTCGCACTTGCGCTCGATTTACACGCGCCGATTGTCTGTTGTGTTGATACCCGCCGCTCAGCTCAAGATGACTTGTGGCTGTAGAAACCTCGATAACGATATATTAAACGAAGCTTACTGGACCACTGTTCTGGATTTCGATTCTTAGAACAACGGACGTCTCTATTCAGCCATTGTTATCTGACCTATTGCTACATGATTGATTCGGTGTTATGCTGCAGTTGTTCACCAGTCATTCGTAACATAGGCCAGTTTTGTTTTTATTGGAAAATGAGAACCTATTTACAGCTCGAGATAACCCCATTCCGTATTCACGTGACCTGTGATGTGTGTAACGGGCTCACGTCTTCGCCGAAACCCAATCCTTGCATCTGTGAGAGACGAAGGAATTTGCAGGTGCTGTTAGTCTTGCCTATTCGCATGGCAACACTCAGCAACTGACCAACACGTATTGACGTTTGATGGTTGTGCATAGTTATTCAGGGTCACGTGCATATATATTAGGTGGTCACATGCGTGGATTATACAGGTTGCGTCAAAGCTCTGTAGCAAATTTAAAGCTTAATAATCAATCTCCGGGAAAAAATCAATATTTTTCAAATAAATTTGTCCGACACACTACCCCCTCCCCTGGCCACGAACTTCCACATTTCTAAATGTTGGAGATAATCCGGGATGGGTCGACGGAATCTTGGCCGGGGATCGGTTCGAAGATCGTGTTACCGGAATGCTGTCGGAATCGTTGCCTGCGCTACAGCTTCTCTCGAAGGACCCCGGCTGGTACCTATACAGTATACAGTCAAACATACGGTGATTGTGGATGAGGCGGCAGGGGTTCGTGTCTTAGGCCCCCGTTCCACCTACGATGCTGCCACCGACCAGTAGGTAAGATAAATGACGATGTCGATAGTGTTAGTGCACTGACGATGTGAAATGAATGTTTCCGACCACATCTTTAATTACCGTGGGCTGAAACAGCTGATCCTGGTATATCGCAACTTAATATCGTTCTAAACGTTCCTGGCTTAACCCTCGCCCGGGTAGGGGGGGGGGGGTGGATGCCACCCCCCCCCCCCTCCCCCTCGGTTTTTCTGGAATAACTCGCGTAATTTCCAACCGATTGCAATGAAACTTTCAGTACTCTACTTTTGAAGAAAAAAAATATCCATGCTCTGCAAGTTTTGAATTTCTAACCCACATGACCCGTGACCTATGACCTGTTTCTCAAGGTCATGTCAGGCGCAACTGGCGTCCCGCAGTATCGATGCTTGTAACTTGTGCAGTTTCTGAGTGTTTGTTGTTCAGGAGCATATGCACAGGTGTTTCCAGGTGACAGCTGTGGTTTCCACTGAGATTGTGACCTCGATTGACCTTTTCAGAGGTCAACTGAGGTCATTGACCTCCGATGACCTCAGATTACTTTTTGGGGCTTCTGGCGGTTTCTAGGACATTTTGTGACGCTGATTTCAAATTTGGGATCCA
>JAXIVJ010009071.1:50000-52675 GCA_036785665.1 Chirona hameri
TGCGTGCGTGCGTGCGTGCGTGCGTGCGTGCGTGCGTGCGTGCGTGCGTGCGTGCGTGCGTGCGTGCGTGCGTGCGTGCGTGCGTGCGTGCGTGCGTGCGTGCGTGCGTGCGTGCGTGCGTGCGTGCGTGCGTGCGTGCGTGCGTGCGTGCGTGCGTGCGTGCGTGCGTGCGTGCGTGCGTGCGTGCGTGCGTGCGTGCGTGCGTGCGTGCGTGCGTGCGTGCGTGCGTGCGTGCGTGCGTGCGTGCGTGCGTGCGTGCGTGCGTGCGTGCGTGCGTGCGTGCGTGCGTGCGTGCGTGCGTGCGTGCGTGCGTGCGTGCGTGCGTGCGTGCGTGCGTGCGTGCGTGCGTGCGTGCGTGCGTGCGTGCGTGCGTGCGTGCGTGCGTGCGTGCGTGCGTGCGTGCGTGCGTGCGTGCGTGCGTGCGTGCGTGCGTGCGTGCGTGCGTGCGTGCGTGCGTGCGTGCGTGCGTGCGTGCGTGCGTGCGTGCGTGCGTGCGTGCGTGCGTGCGTGCGTGCGTGCGTGCGTGCGTGCGTGCGTGCGTGCGTGCGTGCGTGCGTGCGTGCGTGCGTGCGTGCGTGCGTGCGTGCGTGCGTGCGTGCGTGCGTGCGTGCGTGCGTGCGTGCGTGCGTGCGTGCGTGCGTGCGTGCGTGCGTGCGTGCGTGCGTGCGTGCGTGCGTGCGTGCGTGCGTGCGTGCGTGCGTGCGTGCGTGCGTGCGTGCGTGCGTGCGTGCGTGCGTGCGTGCGTGCGTGCGTGCGTGCGTGCGTGCGTGCGTGCGTGCGTGCGTGCGTGCGTGCGTGCGTGCGTGCGTGCGTGCGTGCGTGCGTGCGTGCGTGCGTGCGTGCGTGCGTGCGTGCGTGCGTGCGTGCGTGCGTGCGTGCGTGCGTGCGTGCGTGCGTGCGTGCGTGCGTGCGTGCGTGCGTGCGTGCGTGCGTGCGTGCGTGCGTGCGTGCGTGCGTGCGTGCGTGCGTGCGTGCGTGCGTGCGTGCGTGCGTGCGTGCGTGCGTGCGTGCGTGCGTGCGTGCGTGCGTGCGTGCGTGCGTGCGTGCGTGCGTGCGTGCGTGCGTGCGTGCGTGCGTGCGTGCGTGCGTGCGTGCGTGCGTGCGTGCGTGCGTGCGTGCGTGCGTGCGTGCGTGCGTGCGTGCGTGCGTGCGTGCGTGCGTGCGTGCGTGCGTGCGTGCGTGCGTGCGTGCGTGCGTGCGTGCGTGCGTGCGTGCGTGCGTGCGTGCGTGCGTGCGTGCGTGCGTGCGTGCGTGCGTGCGTGCGTGCGTGCGTGCGTGCGTGCGTGCGTGCGTGCGTGCGTGCGTGCGTGCGTGCGTGCGTGCGTGCGTGCGTGCGTGCGTGCGTGCGTGCGTGCGTGCGTGCGTGCGTGCGTGCGTGCGTGCGTGCGTGCGTGCGTGCGTGCGTGCGTGCGTGCGTGCGTGCGTGCGTGCGTGCGTGCGTGCGTGCGTGCGTGCGTGCGTGCGTGTGTGTGTGTGTGTGTGTGTGTGTGTGTGTGTGTGTGTGTGTGTGTGTGTGTGTGTGTGTGTGTGTGTGTGTGTGTGTGTGTGTGTGTGTGTGGGTGGGTGGGTGGGTGGGGGTGGGTGGGTGGGTGGGTGGGGTGGGTGGGTGGGTGGGTGGGTGGGTGGGTGGGTGGGTGGGTGGGTGGGTGGGTGGGTGGGTGGGGGTGTGTGTGTGTGTGTGTGTGTGTGTGTGTGTGTGTGTGTGTGTGTGTGTGTGTGTGTGTGTGTGTGTGTGTGTGTGTGTGTGTGTGTGTGTGTGTGTGTGTGTGTGTGTGTGTGTGTGTGTGTGTGTGTGTGTGTGTGTGTGTGTGTGTGTGTGTGTGTGTGTGTGTGTGTGTGTGTGCGTATCCTCAGAATAGGAAGCATTTTAATATTTCCCATTGACATAATAGGTAGGTCACGAAATTGACCCGACCTTAGGTCACTGATATCAAACATCCGAGATACACGAATTGTAGGTACCTAGGACCTTATGAAATCCTGTAAGTACGATGTCGATCGGCCAAAAACTATGGCTATGGTGTGACCACAAGTTTGTTTTTTTTAGCTGGGTTACGTGACCTGGTCTGATGACCTGACCTGAGATGACCAGCTATTTTTTAAACATAATGTGGAAAATTGATGCCCGAACAGCTATGCTAAAAACAGTGGCGCTGCGCGCCGCCGTTTTCCGCTATCCTTGAGAAGAAAAAACTGAGGGAGGGGGGAGGCGTCTAAACGCCCCCCCCCCCTCCCCGGCACGGCGCGGGTTAAATCAGCTATCAATGCATAAGCAAGCCAAATCCAAATGCGTTTTCATAATGGTGTGAGACTTTGGCCAATCCCCCCCCCCGCTCTGGATCCGCCAATGCAAAGATCCATGTGGTATTTGTATCCTACGAGGTAAAATCTATTCACCCTGAGGTCATTCGTCATCTTTTTTCCATAACTTTTTTTACCGAACCAGTAAGGCGCCGTAGTTGGTGATGAACGAGCGAACGCCAAGGAAATGTATGATGAATTTCAACTCGATCAGGGAAGTAGTTTCTGAGATACAAATACGTGGTGCTCACGTGCGCACGTGCAGAAGCACCCCACCCCTGACTTGTGGGAATGTGGCGGCTAAGATCCCTAACCACACTCCAAATTTGAACACAATCGGCTCAGCAGTTGCCCCCACCCACTCCCAAATTGTG
>JAXIVJ010009072.1:0-52673 GCA_036785665.1 Chirona hameri
AGCACGCGTTTGGTTATGTCACGGGACTGGGCGAGACATGCATATTAACCACATATTAGCACGCGTCTGTCAGTGCTGGCGGAGACATGCTTATTAACCTCAGTCTTATGTCACGCTGGCAGGGTGTCATGACTGAGGCGGAGACATACATATACCAACATCTTAGCACGCGTCTGTCAGTTCTGGGCGAGACTATTGCATTAACCACTTCTTAAGCACGCGTCTGTCAGTGCTGGGCGGAGACATACATATAACCACATCTTAGCACGCGTCTGTCAGTACTGGGCGGAGACATGCATATAACCACATCTAAGCACGCGTCTGTCAGTACTGGGCGGAGACATGCATATAACCACATCTTAGCACGCGTCTGTCACTGCTGGGCGGAGACATGCATATAACCACATCTTAGCACGCGTCTGTCAGTACTGGGCGGAGACATGCATATAACCACATCTTAGCACGCGTCTGTCAGTGCTGGGCGGAGACATACATATAACCACATCTTAGCACGCGTCTGTCACTGCTGGGCGGAGACATACATATAACCACATCTTAGCACGCGTCTGTCAGTGCTGGGCGGAGACATACATATAACCACATCTTAGCACGCGTCTGTCAGCGCTGGGCGGAGACATGCATATAACCACATCTTAGCACGCGTCTGTCAGTACTGGGCGGAGACATGCATATAACCACATCTTAGCACGCGTCTGCCAGTGCTGGGTGGAGACATACATATAACCACATCTTAGCACGCGTCTGTCAGTACTGGGTGGAGATATACATATAACCACATCTTAGCACGCGTCTGTCAGCGCTGGGCGGAGACATACATATAACCACATCTTAGCACGCGTCTGTCAGTGCTGGGCGGAGACATACATATAACCACATCTTAGCACGCGTCTGTCAGTGCTGGGCGGAGACATACATATAACCACATCTTAGCACGCGTCTGTCAGTACTGGGCGGAGACATGCATATAACCACATCTTAGCACGCGTCTGTCACTGCTGGGCGGAGACATGCATATAACCACATCTTAGCACGCGTCTGTCACTGCTGGGCGGAGACATACATATAACCACATCTTAGCACGCGTCTGTCAGTGCTGGGCGGAGACATACATATAACGACATCTTAGCACGCGTCTGTCAGTGCTGGGCGGAGACATACATATAACCACATCTTAGCACGCGTCTGTCAGTACTGGGCGGAGACATACATATAACCACATCTTAGCACGCGTCTGTCACTGCTGGGCGGAGACATACATATAACCACATCTTAGCACGCGTCTGTCAGTACTGGGCGGAGACATGCATATAACCACATCTTAGCACGCGTCTGTCAGTGCTGGGCGGAGACATACATATAACCACATCTTAGCACGCGTCTGTCAGCGCTGGGCGGAGACATGCATATAACCACATCTTAGCACGCGTCTGTCAGTGCTGGGTGGAGACATACATATAACCACATCTTAGCACGCGTCTGTCAGTACTGGGCGGAGACATACATATAACCACATCTTAGCACGCGTCTGTCAGTGCTGGGCGGAGACATACATATAACCACATCTTAGCACGCGGCTGTCAGTGCTGGGCGGAGACATGCATACAACCACATCTTAGCACGCGTCTGTCACTGCTGGGCGGAGACATACATATAACCACATCTTAGCACGCGTCTGTCACTGCTGGGCGGAGACATACATATAACCACATCTTAGCACGCGTCTGTCAGTACTGGGCGGAGACATGCATATAACCACATCTTAGCACGCGTCTGTCAGTACTGGGCGGAGACATACATATAACCACATCTTAGCACGCGTCTGTCAGTACTGGGCGGAGACATGCATATAACCACATCTTAGCACGCGTCTGTCAGTACTGGGCGGAGACATACATATAACCACATCTTAGCACGCGTCTGTCAGTACTGGGTGGAGACATACATATAACCACATCTTAGCACGCGTCTGTCAGTGCTGGGCGGAGACATGCATATAACCACATCTTAGCACGCGTCTGTCAGTGCTGGGCGGAGACATACATATAACCACATCTTAGCACGCGTCTGTCCGTACTGGGTGGAGACATACATATAACCACATCTTAGCACGCGTCTGTCAGTACTGGGCGGAGACATACATATAACCACATCTTAGCACGCGTCTGTCAGTGCTGGGCGGAGACATACATATAACCACATCTTAGCACGCGTCTGTCAGCGCTGGGCGTAGACATGCATATAACCACATCTTAGCACGCGTCTGTCAGTGCTGGGCGGAGACATGCATATAACCACATCTTAGCACGCGTCTGTCAGTGCTGGGCGGAGACATACATGTAACCACATCTTAGCACGCGTCTGTCCGTACTGGGCGGAGACATACATATAACCACATCTTAGCACGCGTCTGTCACTGCTGGGCGGAGACATACATATAACCACATCTTAGCACGCGTCTGTCACTGCTGGGCGGAGACATGCATATAACCACATCTTAGCACGCGTCTGTCAGTGCTGGGCGGAGACATACATATAACCACATCTTAGCACGCGTCTGTCACTGCTGGGCGGAGACATGCATATAACCACATCTTAGCACGCGTCTGTCAGTGCTGGGCGGAGACATACATATAACCACATCTTAGCACGCGTCTGTCACTGCTGGGCGGAGACATGCATATAACCACATCTTAGCACGCGTCTGTCAGTGCTGGGCGGAGACATACATATAACCACATCTTAGCACGCGTCTGTCACTGCTGGGCGGAGACATACATATAACCACATCTTAGCACGCGTCTGTCAGTGCTGGGCGGAGACATACATATAACCACATCTTAGCACGCGTCTGTCAGTACTGGGCGGAGACATACATATAACCACATCTTAGCACGCGTCTGTCAGTACTGGGCGGAGACATACATATAACCACATCTTAGCACGCGTCTGTCAGTGCTGGGCGGAGACATACATATAACCACATCTTAGCACGCGTCTGTCAGTGCTGGGCGGAGACATACATATAACCACATCTTAGCACGCGTATGTCACTGCTGGGCGGAGACATGCATATAACCACATCTTAGCACGCGTCTGTCACTGCTGGGCGGAGACATGCATATAACCACATATTAGCACGCGTCTGTCAGTACTGGGCGGAGACATGCATATAACCACATCTTAGCACGCGTCTGTCACTGCTGGGCGGAGACATGCATATAACCACATATTAGCACGCGTCTGTCCGTACTGGGCGGAGACATACATATAACCACATCTTAGCACGCGTCTGTCAGTGCTGGGCGGAGACATGCATATAACCACATCTTAGCACGCGTCTGTCACTGCTGGGCGGAGACATACATATAACCACATCTTAGCACGCGTCTGTCACTGCTGGGCAGAGACATACATATAACCACATCTTAGCACGCGTCTGTCACTGCTGGGCGGAGACATACATATAACCACATCTTAGCACGCGTCTGTCACTGCTGGGCGGAGACATACATATAACCACATCTTAGCACGCGTCTGTCACTGCTGGGCGGAGACATACATATAACCACATCTTAGCACGCGTCTGTCAGTACTGGGCGGAGACATACATATAACCACATCTTAGCACGCGTCTGTCAGTGCTGGGCGGAGACATACATATAACCACATCTTAGCACGCGTCTGTCAGTGCTGGGCGGAGACATGCATATAACCACATCTTAGCACGCGTCTGTCAGTGCTGGGCGGAGACATACATATAACCACATCTTAGCACGCGTCTGTCAGTGCTGGGCGGAGACATACATATAACCACATCTTAGCACGCGTCTGTCAGTGCTGGGCGGAGACATGCATATAACCACATCTTAGCACGCGTCTGTCAGTGCTGGGCGGAGACATACATATAACCACATCTTAGCACGCGTCTGTCAGTGCTGGGCGGAGACATACATATAACCACATCTTAGCACGCGTCTGTCACTGCTGGGCGGAGACATGCATATAACCACATCTTAGCACGCGTCTGTCAGTGCTGGGCGGAGACATACATATAACCACATCTTAGCACGCGTCTGTCACTGCTGGGCGGAGACATACATATAACCACATCTTAGCACGCGTCTGTCAGTGCTGGGCGGAGACATACATATAACCACATCTTAGCACGCGTCTGTCAGTACTGGGCGGAGACATACATATAACCACATCTTAGCACGCGTCTGTCAGTACTGGGCGGAGACATGCATATAACCACATCTTAGCACGCGTCTGTCAGTGCTGGGCGGAGACATACATATAACCACATCTTAGCACGCGTCTGTCACTGCTGGGCGGAGACATACATATAACCACATCTTAGCACGCGTCTGTCAGTGCTGGGCGGAGACATACATATAACCACATCTTAGCACGCGTCTGTCAGTACTGGGCGGAGACATACATATAACCACATCTTAGCACGCGTCTGTCAGTACTGGGCGGAGACATACATATAACCACATCTTAGCACGCGTCTGTCAGTGCTGGGCGGAGACATACATATAACCACATCTTAGCACGCGTCTGTCAGTGCTGGGCTGAGACATACATATAGCCACATCTTAGCACGCGTATGTCACTGCTGGGCGGAGACATGCATATAACCACATCTTAGCACGCGTCTGTCACTGCTGGGCGGAGACATGCATATAACCACATATTAGCACGCGTCTGTCAGTACTGGGCGGAGACATGCATATAACCACATCTTAGCACGCGTCTGTCACTGCTGGGCGGAGACATGCATATAACCACATATTAGCACGCGTCTGTCCGTACTGGGCGGAGACATACATATAACCACATCTTAGCACGCGTCTGTCAGTGCTGGGCGGAGACATGCATATAACCACATCTTAGCACGCGTCTGTCACTGCTGGGCGGAGACATACATATAACCACATCTTAGCACGCGTCTGTCACTGCTGGGCGGAGACATACATATAACCACATCTTAGCACGCGTCTGTCACTGCTGGGCGGAGACATACATACAACCACATCTTAGCACGCGTCAGTCACTGCTGGGCGGAGACATACATATAACCACATCTTAGCACGCGTCTGTCACTGCTGGGCGGAGACATACATATAACCACATCTTAGCACGCGTCTGTCAGTACTGGGCGGAGACATACATATAACCACATCTTAGCACGCGTCTGTCAGTGCTGGGCGGAGACATACATATAACCACATCTTAGCACGCGTCTGTCAGTGCTGGGCGGAGACATGCATATAACCACATCTTAGCACGCGTCTGTCAGTGCTGGGCGGAGACATACATATAACCACATCTTAGCACGCGTCTGTCAGTGCTGGGCGGAGACATACATATAACCACATCTTAGCACGCGTCTGTCAGTGCTGGGCGGAGACATGCATATAACCACATCTTAGCACGCGTCTGTCAGTGCTGGGCGGAGACATACATATAACCACATCTTAGCACGCGTCTGTCAGTGCTGGGCGGAGACATGCATATAACCACATCTTAGCACGCGTCTGTCAGTGCTGGGCGGAGACATACATATAACCACATCTTAGCACGCGTCTGTCAGTGCTGGGCGGAGACATGCATATAACCACATCTTAGCACGCGTCTGTCAGTGCTGGGCGGAGACATACATATAACCACATCTTAGCACGCGTCTGTCAGTGCTGGCCGGAGACATACATATAACCACATCTTAGCACGCGTCTGTCAGTGCTGGGCGGAGACATGCATATAACCACATCTTAGCACGCGTCTGTCAGTGCTGGGCGGAGACATACATATAACCACATCTTAGCACGCGTCTGTCAGTGCTGGGCGGAGACATACATATAACCACATCTTAGCACGCGTCTGTCAGTGCTGGGTGGAGACATACATATAACCACATCTTAGCACGCGTCTGTCAGTGCTGGGCGGAGACATGCATATAACCACATCTTAGCACGCGTCTGTCACTTCTGGGCGGAGACATACATATAACCACATCTTAGCACGCGTCTGTCAGTGCTGGGCGGAGACATGCATATAACCACATCTTAGCACGCGTCTGTCAGCGCTGGGCGGAGACATACATATAACCACATCTTAGCACGCGTCTGTCAGCGCTGGGCGGAGACATACATATAACCACATCTTAGCACGCGTCTGTCAGTGCTGGGCGGAGACATACATATAACCACATCTTAGCACGCGTCTGTCAGCGCTGGGCGGAGACATACATATAACCACATCTTAGCACGCGTATGTCACTGCTGGGCGGAGACATACATATAACCACATCTTAGCACGCGTCTGTCAGTGCTGGGCGGAGACATACATATAACCACATCTTAGCACGCGTCTGTCAGTGCTGGGCGGAGACATGCATATAACCACATCTTAGCACGCGTCTGTCAGTACTGGGCGGAGACATACATATAACCACATCTTAGCACGCGTCTGTCAGTGCTGGGCGGAGACATACATATAACCACATCTTAGCACGCGTCTGTCACTGCTGGGCGGAGACATGCATGCAACCACATCTTAGCACGCGTCTGTCAGTACTGGGCGGAGACATACATATAACCACATCTTAGCACGCGTCTGTCAGTGCTGGGCGGAGACATGCATATAACCACATCTTAGCACGCGTCTGTCAGTACTGGGCGGAGACATACATATAACCACATCTTAGCACGCGTCTGTCAGTGCTGGGCGGAGACATACATATAACCACATCTTAGCACGCGTCTGTCAGTGCTGGGCGGAGACATACATATAACCACATCTTAGCACGCGTCTGTCAGTGCTGGGCGGAGACATGCATACAACCACATCTTAGCACGCGTCTGTCAGTGCTGGGCGGAGACATACATATAACCACATCTTAGCACGCGTCTGTCACTGCTGGGCGGAGACATACATATAACCACATCTTAGCACGCGTCTGTCAGTACTGGGCGGAGACATACATATAACCACATCTTAGCACGCGTCTGTCAGTGCTGGGCGGAGACATGCATATAACCACATCTTAGCACGCGTCTGTCACTGCTGGGCGGAGACATACATATAACCACATCTTAGCACGCGTCTGTCCGTACTGGGCGGAGACATACATATAACCACATCTTAGCACGCGTCTGTCAGTACTGGGCGGAGACATACATATAACCACATCTTAGCACGCGTCTGTCAGTGCTGGGCGGAGACATACATATAACCACATCTTAGCACGCGTCTGTCAGCGCTGGGCGTAGACATGCACATAACCACATCTTAGCACGCGTCTGTCAGTGCTGGGCGGAGATATGCATATAACCACATCTTAGCACGCGTCTGTCAGTGCTGGGCGGAGACATACATATAACCACATCTTAGCACGCGTCTGTCCGTACTGGGCGGAGACATACATATAACCACATCTTAGCACGCGTCTGTCACTGCTGGGCGGAGACATACATATAACCACATCTTAGCACGCGTCTGTCAGTGCTGGGCGGAGACATACATATAACCACATCTTAGCACGCGTCTGTCAGCGCTGGGCGTAGACATGCATATAACCACATCTTAGCACGCGTCTGTCAGTGCTGGGCGGAGACATGCATATAACCACATCTTAGCACGCGTCTGTCAGTGCTGGGCGGAGACATACATATAACCACATCTTAGCACGCGTCTGTCCGTACTGGGCGGAGACATACATATAACCACATCTTAGCACGCGTCTGTCACTGCTGGGCGGAGACATACATATAACCACATCTTAGCACGCGTCTGTCACTGCTGGGCGGAGACATGCATATAACCACATCTTAGCACGCGTCTGTCAGTGCTGGGCGGAGACATACATATAACCACATCTTAGCACGCGTCTGTCACTGCTGGGCGGAGACATGCATATAACCACATCTTAGCACGCGTCTGTCAGTGCTGGGCGGAGACATACATATAACCACATCTTAGCACGCGTCTGTCACTGCTGGGCGGAGACATGCATATAACCACATCTTAGCACGCGTCTGTCAGTACTGGGCGGAGACATGCATATAACCACATCTTAGCACGCGTCTGTCAGTGCTGGGCGGAGACATACATATAACCACATCTTAGCACGCGTCTGTCACTGCTGGGCGGAGACATGCATATAACCACATCTTAGCACGCGTCTGTCACTGCTGGGCGGAGACATGCATATAACCACATATTAGCACGCGTCTGTCAGTGCTGGGCGGAGACATGCATATAACCACATATTAGCACGCGTCTGTCAGTGCTGGGCGGAGACATGCATATAACCACATTTTAGCACGCGTCTGTCACTGCTGGGCGGAGACATGCATATAACCACATATTAGCACGCGTCTGTCAGTGCTGGGCGGAGACATACATATAACCACATCTTAGCACGCGTCTGTCCGTACTGGGCGGAGACATACATATAACCACATCTTAGCACGCGTCTGTCAGTGCTGGGCGGAGACATACATATAACCACATCTTAGCACGCGTCTGTCAGTACTGGGCGGAGACATACATATAACCACATCTTAGCACGCGTCTGTCAGTACTGGGCGGAGACATACATATAACCACATCTTAGCACGCGTCTGTCAGTGCTGGGCGGAGACATACATATAACCACATCTTAGCACGCGTCTGTCAGTGCTGGGCGGAGACATACATATAACCACATCTTAGCACGCGTATGTCACTGCTGGGCGGAGACATGCATATAACCACATCTTAGCACGCGTCTGTCACTGCTGGGCGGAGACATGCATATAACCACATATTAGCACGCGTCTGTCAGTACTGGGCGGAGACATGCATATAACCACATCTTAGCACGCGTCTGTCACTGCTGGGCGGAGACATGCATATAACCACATATTAGCACGCGTCTGTCCGTACTGGGCGGAGACATACATATAACCACATCCTAGCACGCGTCTGTCAGTGCTGGGCGGAGACATGCATATAACCACATCTTAGCACGCGTCTGTCACTGCTGGGCGGAGACATACATATAACCACATCTTAGCACGCGTCTGTCACTGCTGGGCGGAGACATACATATAACCACATCTTAGCACGCGTCTGTCACTGCTGGGCGGAGACATACATATAACCACATCTTAGCACGCGTCTGTCACTGCTGGGCGGAGACATACATATAACCACATCTTAGCACGCGTCTGTCACTGCTGGGCGGAGACATACATATAACCACATCTTAGCACGCGTCTGTCAGTGCTGGGCGGAGACATGCATATAACCACATCTTAGCACGCGTCTGTCAGTGCTGGGCGGAGACATACATATAACCACATCTTAGCACGCGTCTGTCAGTGCTGGGCGGAGACATACATATAACCACATCTTAGCACGCGTCTGTCAGTGCTGGGCGGAGACATGCATATAACCACATCTTAGCACGCGTCTGTCAGTGCTGGGCGGAGACATACATATAACCACATCTTAGCACGCGTCTGTCAGTGCTGGGCGGAGACATACATATAACCACATCTTAGCACGCGTCTGTCACTGCTGGGCGGAGACATGCATATAACCACATCTTAGCACGCGTCTGTCAGTGCTGGGCGGAGACATACATATAACCACATCTTAGCACGCGTCTGTCACTGCTGGGCGGAGACATACATATAACCACATCTTAGCACGCGTCTGTCAGTGCTGGGCGGAGACATACATATAACCACATCTTAGCACGCGTCTGTCAGTACTGGGCGGAGACATACATATAACCACATCTTAGCACGCGTCTGTCAGTACTGGGCGGAGACATGCATATAACCACATCTTAGCACGCGTCTGTCAGTGCTGGGCGGAGACATACATATAACCACATCTTAGCACGCGTCTGTCAGTGCTGGGCGGAGACATACATATAACCACATCTTAGCACGCGTCTGTCAGTGCTGGGCGGAGACATACATATAACCACATCTTAGCACGCGTCTGTCAGTGCTGGGCGGAGACATGCATATAACCACATCTTAGCACGCGTCTGTCAGTGCTGGGCGGAGACATACATATAACCACATCTTAGCACGCGTCTGTCAGTGCTGGGCGGAGACATACATATAACCACATCTTAGCACGCGTCTGTCAGTGCTGGGCGGAGACATGCATACAACCACATCTTAGCACGCGTCTGTCAGTGCTGGGCGGAGACATACATATAACCACATATTAGCACGCGTCTGTCAGTGCTGGGCGGAGACATACATATAACCACATCTTAGCACGCGTCTGTCACTGCTGGGCGGAGACATACATATAACCACATATTAGCACGCGTCTGTCAGTGCTGGGCGGAGACATACATATAACCACATCTTAGCACGCGTCTGTCAGTGCTGGGCGGAGACATGCATATAACCACATCTTAGCACGCGTCTGTCAGTGCTGGGTGGAGACATACATATAACCACATCTTAGCACGCGTCTGTCAGTACTGGGCGGAGACATGCATATAACCACATCTAAGCACGCGTCTGTCAGTGCTGGGCGGAGACATACATATAACCACATCTTAGCACGCGTCTGTCAGTACTGGGCGGAGACATACATATAACCACATTTTAGCACGCGTCTGTCAGTGCTGGGCGGAGACATGCATATAACCACATCTTAGCACGCGTCTGTCAGTGCTGGGCGGAGACATACATATAACCACATCTTAGCACGCGTCTGTCACTGCTGGGCGGAGACATACATATAACCACATATTAGCACGCGTCTGTCAGTGCTGGGCGGAGACATACATATAACCACATCTTAGCACGCGTCTGTCAGTGCTGGGCGGAGACATATATATAACCACATCTTAGCACGCGTCTGTCAGTACTGGGCGGAGACATGCATATAACCACATCTAAGCACGCGTCTGTCAGTGCTGGGCGGAGACATGCATATAACCACATATTAGCACGCGTCTGTCAGTACTGGGCGGAGACATGCATATAACCACATCTTAGCACGCGTCTGTCAGTGCTGGGCGGAGACATACATATAACCACATCTTAGCACGCGTCTGTCACTGCTGGGCGGAGACATACATATAACCACATCTTAGCACGCGTCTGTCAGTGCTGGGCGGAGACATACATATAACCACATCTTAGCACGCGTCTGTCAGTGCTGGGCGGAGACATACATATAACCAAATCTTAGCACACGTCTGTCAGTGCTGGGCGGAGACATACATATAACCACATATTAGCACGCGTCTGTCAGTGCTGGGCGGAGACATGCATATAACCACATCTTAGCACGCGTCTGTCACTGCTGGGCGGAGACATGCATATAACCACATATTAGCACGCGTCTGTCAGTACTGGGCGGAGACATGCATATAACCACATCTTAGCACGCGTCTGTCAGCGCTGGGCGGAGACATGCATATAACCACATCTTAGCACGCGTCTGTCAGTGCTGGGCGGAGACATACATATAACCACATCTTAGCACGCGTCTGTCAGTGCTGGGCAGAGACATACATATAACCACATCTTAGCACGCGTCTGTCAGTGCTGGGCGGAGACATACATATAACCACATCTTAGCACGCGTCTGTCAGTGCTGGGCGGAGACATACATATAACCACATCTTAGCACGCGTCTGTCACTGCTGGGCGGAGACATGCATATAACCACATCTTAGCACGCGTCTGTCAGTACTGGGCGGAGACATACATATAACCACATCTTAGCACGCGTCTGTCAGTACTGGGCGGAGACATACATATAACCACATTTTAGCACGCGTCTGTCAGTACTGGGCGGAGACATACATATAACCACATTTTAGCACGCGTCTGTCAGTGCTGGGCGGAGACATGCATATAACCACATCTTAGCACGCGTCTGTCAGTGCTGGGCGGAGACATACATATAACCACATCTTAGCACGCGTCTGTCACTGCTGGGCGGAGACATACATATAACCACATCTTAGCACGCGTCTGTCAGTGCTGGGCGGAGACATACATATAACCACATCTTAGCACGCGTCTGTCACTGCTGGGCGGAGACATACATATAACCACATCTTAGCACGCGTCTGTCAGTGCTGGGCGGAGACATGCATATAACCACATCTTAGCACGCGTCTGTCACTGCTGGGCGGAGACATACATATAACCACATCTTAGCACGCGTCTGTCAGTACTGGGCGGAGACATACATATAACCACATCTTAGCACGCGTCTGTCCGTACTGGGCGGAGACATACATATAACCACATCTTAGCACGCGTCTGTCAGTGCTGGGTGGAGACATACATATAACCACATCTTAGCACGCGTCTGTCAGTACTGGGCGGAGACATGCATATAACCACATCTAAGCACGCGTCTGTCAGTGCTGGGCGGAGACATACATATAACCACATCTTAGCACGCGTCTGTCAGTACTGGGCGGAGACATACATATAACCACATTTTAGCACGCGTCTGTCAGTGCTGGGCGGAGACATGCATATAACCACATCTTAGCACGCGTCTGTCAGTGCTGGGCGGAGACATACATATAACCACATCTTAGCACGCGTCTGTCACTGCTGGGCGGAGACATACATATAACCACATCTTAGCACGCGTCTGTCAGTGCTGGGCGGAGACATACATATAACCACATCTTAGCACGCGTCTGTCAGTGCTGGGCGGAGACATACATATAACCACATCTTAGCACGCGTCTGTCACTGCTGGGCGGAGACATACATATAACCACATTTTAGCACGCGTCTGTCAGTGCTGGGCGGAGACATACATATAACTACATCTTAGCACGCGTCTGTCACTGCTGGGCGGAGACATACATATAACCACATATTAGCACGCGTCTGTCAGTGCTGGGCGGAGACATACATATAACCACATCTTAGCACGCGTCTGTCAGTGCTGGGCGGAGACATACATATAACCACATCTTAGCACGCGTCTGTCAGTACTGGGCGGAGACATGCATATAACCACATCTAAGCACTCGTCTGTCAGTGCTGGGCGGAGACATGCATATAACCACATATTAGCACGCGTCTGTCAGTACTGGGCGGAGACATACATATAACCACATCTTAGCACGCGTCTGTCAGCGCTGGGCGGAGACATGCATATAACCACATCTTAGCACGCGTCTGTCCGTACTGGGCGGAGACATACATATAACCACATCTTAGCACGCGTCTGTCACTGCTGGGCGGAGACATACATATAACCACATCTTAGCACGCGTCTGTCAGTGCTGGGCGGAGACATACATATAACCACATCTTAGCACGCGTCTGTCAGTGCTGGGCGGAGACATACATATAACCACATCTTAGCACGCGTCTGTCAGTGCTGGGCGGAGACATACATATAACCACATCTTAGCACGCGTCTGTCAGTACTGGGCGGAGACATACATATAACCACATCTTAGCACGCGTCTGTCAGTGCTGGGCGGAGACATGCATATAACCACATCTTAGCACGCGTCTGTCAGTGCTGGGCGGAGACATACATATAACCACATCTTAGCACGCGTCTGTCACTGCTGGGCGGAGACATACATATAACCACATCCTAGCACGCGTCTGTCAGTGCTGGGCGGAGACATGCATATAACCACATCTTAGCACGCGTCTGTCAGTGCTGGGCGGAGACATACATATAACCACATCTTAGCACGCGTCTGTCAGTGCTGGGCGGAGACATACATATAACCACATATTAGCACGCGTCTGTCAGTGCTGGGCGGAGACATACATATAACCACATCTTAGCACGCGTCTGTCACTGCTGGGCGGAGACATACATATAACCACATCTTAGCACGCGTCTGTCAGTGCTGGGCGGAGACATACATATAACCACATCTAAGCACGCGTCTGTCAGTACTGGGCGGAGACATGCATATAACCACATCTTAGCACGCGTCTGTCAGTACTGGGCGGAGACATGCATATAACCACATCTTAGCACGCGTCTGTCAGCGCTGGGCGGAGACATGCATATAACCACATATTAGCACGCGTCTGTCAGTGCTGGGCGGAGACATGCATATAACCACATCTTAGCACGCGTCTGTCAGTACTGGGCGGAGACATACATATAACCACATCTTAGCACGCGTCTGTCAGTGCTGGGCGGAGACATGCATATAACCACATCTTAGCACGCGTCTGTCAGTGCTGGGCGGAGACATACATATAACCACATCTTAGCACGCGTCTGTCAGTACTGGGCGGAGACATGCATATAACCACATCTAAGCACGCGTCTGTCAGTACTGGGCGGAGACATGCATATAACCACATCTTAGCACGCGTCTGTCACTGCTGGGCGGAGACATGCATATAACCACATCTTAGCACGCGTCTGTCAGTACTGGGCGGAGACATGCATATAACCACATCTTAGCACGCGTCTGTCAGTGCTGGGCGGAGACATACATATAACCACATCTTAGCACGCGTCTGTCACTGCTGGGCGGAGACATACATATAACCACATCTTAGCACGCGTCTGTCAGTGCTGGGCGGAGACATACATATAACCACATCTTAGCACGCGTCTGTCAGCGCTGGGCGGAGACATGCATATAACCACATCTTAGCACGCGTCTGTCAGTACTGGGCGGAGACATGCATATAACCACATCTTAGCACGCGTCTGCCAGTGCTGGGTGGAGACATACATATAACCACATCTTAGCACGCGTCTGTCAGTACTGGGTGGAGATATACATATAACCACATCTTAGCACGCGTCTGTCAGCGCTGGGCGGAGACATACATATAACCACATCTTAGCACGCGTCTGTCAGTGCTGGGCGGAGACATACATATAACCACATCTTAGCACGCGTCTGTCAGTGCTGGGCGGAGACATACATATAACCACATCTTAGCACGCGTCTGTCAGTGCTGGGCGGAGACATACATATAACCACATCTTAGCACGCGTCTGTCAGTACTGGGCGGAGACATGCATATAACCACATCTTAGCACGCGTCTGTCACTGCTGGGCGGAGACATGCATATAACCACATCTTAGCACGCGTCTGTCACTGCTGGGCGGAGACATACATATAACCACATCTTAGCACGCGTCTGTCAGTGCTGGGCGGAGACATACATATAACGACATCTTAGCACGCGTCTGTCAGTGCTGGGCGGAGACATACATATAACCACATCTTAGCACGCGTCTGTCAGTACTGGGCGGAGACATACATATAACCACATCTTAGCACGCGTCTGTCACTGCTGGGCGGAGACATACATATAACCACATCTTAGCACGCGTCTGTCAGTACTGGGCGGAGACATGCATATAACCACATCTTAGCACGCGTCTGTCAGTGCTGGGCGGAGACATACATATAACCACATCTTAGCACGCGTCTGTCAGCGCTGGGCGGAGACATGCATATAACCACATCTTAGCACGCGTCTGTCAGTGCTGGGTGGAGACATACATATAACCACATCTTAGCACGCGTCTGTCAGTACTGGGCGGAGACATACATATAACCACATCTTAGCACGCGTCTGTCAGTGCTGGGCGGAGACATACATATAACCACATCTTAGCACGCGGCTGTCAGTGCTGGGCGGAGACATGCATACAACCACATCTTAGCACGCGTCTGTCACTGCTGGGCGGAGACATACATATAACCACATCTTAGCACGCGTCTGTCACTGCTGGGCGGAGACATACATATAACCACATCTTAGCACGCGTCTGTCAGTACTGGGCGGAGACATGCATATAACCACATCTTAGCACGCGTCTGTCAGTACTGGGCGGAGACATACATATAACCACATCTTAGCACGCGTCTGTCAGTACTGGGCGGAGACATGCATATAACCACATCTTAGCACGCGTCTGTCAGTACTGGGCGGAGACATACATATAACCACATCTTAGCACGCGTCTGTCAGTACTGGGTGGAGACATACATATAACCACATCTTAGCACGCGTCTGTCAGTGCTGGGCGGAGACATGCATATAACCACATCTTAGCACGCGTCTGTCAGTGCTGGGCGGAGACATACATATAACCACATCTTAGCACGCGTCTGTCCGTACTGGGTGGAGACATACATATAACCACATCTTAGCACGCGTCTGTCAGTACTGGGCGGAGACATACATATAACCACATCTTAGCACGCGTCTGTCAGTGCTGGGCGGAGACATACATATAACCACATCTTAGCACGCGTCTGTCAGCGCTGGGCGTAGACATGCATATAACCACATCTTAGCACGCGTCTGTCAGTGCTGGGCGGAGACATGCATATAACCACATCTTAGCACGCGTCTGTCAGTGCTGGGCGGAGACATACATGTAACCACATCTTAGCACGCGTCTGTCCGTACTGGGCGGAGACATACATATAACCACATCTTAGCACGCGTCTGTCACTGCTGGGCGGAGACATACATATAACCACATCTTAGCACGCGTCTGTCACTGCTGGGCGGAGACATGCATATAACCACATCTTAGCACGCGTCTGTCAGTGCTGGGCGGAGACATACATATAACCACATCTTAGCACGCGTCTGTCACTGCTGGGCGGAGACATGCATATAACCACATCTTAGCACGCGTCTGTCAGTGCTGGGCGGAGACATACATATAACCACATCTTAGCACGCGTCTGTCACTGCTGGGCGGAGACATGCATATAACCACATCTTAGCACGCGTCTGTCAGTGCTGGGCGGAGACATACATATAACCACATCTTAGCACGCGTCTGTCACTGCTGGGCGGAGACATACATATAACCACATCTTAGCACGCGTCTGTCAGTGCTGGGCGGAGACATACATATAACCACATCTTAGCACGCGTCTGTCAGTACTGGGCGGAGACATACATATAACCACATCTTAGCACGCGTCTGTCAGTACTGGGCGGAGACATACATATAACCACATCTTAGCACGCGTCTGTCAGTGCTGGGCGGAGACATACATATAACCACATCTTAGCACGCGTCTGTCAGTGCTGGGCGGAGACATACATATAACCACATCTTAGCACGCGTATGTCACTGCTGGGCGGAGACATGCATATAACCACATCTTAGCACGCGTCTGTCACTGCTGGGCGGAGACATGCATATAACCACATATTAGCACGCGTCTGTCAGTACTGGGCGGAGACATGCATATAACCACATCTTAGCACGCGTCTGTCACTGCTGGGCGGAGACATGCATATAACCACATATTAGCACGCGTCTGTCCGTACTGGGCGGAGACATACATATAACCACATCTTAGCACGCGTCTGTCAGTGCTGGGCGGAGACATGCATATAACCACATCTTAGCACGCGTCTGTCACTGCTGGGCGGAGACATACATATAACCACATCTTAGCACGCGTCTGTCACTGCTGGGCAGAGACATACATATAACCACATCTTAGCACGCGTCTGTCACTGCTGGGCGGAGACATACATATAACCACATCTTAGCACGCGTCTGTCACTGCTGGGCGGAGACATACATATAACCACATCTTAGCACGCGTCTGTCACTGCTGGGCGGAGACATACATATAACCACATCTTAGCACGCGTCTGTCAGTACTGGGCGGAGACATACATATAACCACATCTTAGCACGCGTCTGTCAGTGCTGGGCGGAGACATACATATAACCACATCTTAGCACGCGTCTGTCAGTGCTGGGCGGAGACATGCATATAACCACATCTTAGCACGCGTCTGTCAGTGCTGGGCGGAGACATACATATAACCACATCTTAGCACGCGTCTGTCAGTGCTGGGCGGAGACATACATATAACCACATCTTAGCACGCGTCTGTCAGTGCTGGGCGGAGACATGCATATAACCACATCTTAGCACGCGTCTGTCAGTGCTGGGCGGAGACATACATATAACCACATCTTAGCACGCGTCTGTCAGTGCTGGGCGGAGACATACATATAACCACATCTTAGCACGCGTCTGTCACTGCTGGGCGGAGACATGCATATAACCACATCTTAGCACGCGTCTGTCAGTGCTGGGCGGAGACATACATATAACCACATCTTAGCACGCGTCTGTCACTGCTGGGCGGAGACATACATATAACCACATCTTAGCACGCGTCTGTCAGTGCTGGGCGGAGACATACATATAACCACATCTTAGCACGCGTCTGTCAGTACTGGGCGGAGACATACATATAACCACATCTTAGCACGCGTCTGTCAGTACTGGGCGGAGACATGCATATAACCACATCTTAGCACGCGTCTGTCAGTGCTGGGCGGAGACATACATATAACCACATCTTAGCACGCGTCTGTCACTGCTGGGCGGAGACATACATATAACCACATCTTAGCACGCGTCTGTCAGTGCTGGGCGGAGACATACATATAACCACATCTTAGCACGCGTCTGTCAGTACTGGGCGGAGACATACATATAACCACATCTTAGCACGCGTCTGTCAGTACTGGGCGGAGACATACATATAACCACATCTTAGCACGCGTCTGTCAGTGCTGGGCGGAGACATACATATAACCACATCTTAGCACGCGTCTGTCAGTGCTGGGCTGAGACATACATATAGCCACATCTTAGCACGCGTATGTCACTGCTGGGCGGAGACATGCATATAACCACATCTTAGCACGCGTCTGTCACTGCTGGGCGGAGACATGCATATAACCACATATTAGCACGCGTCTGTCAGTACTGGGCGGAGACATGCATATAACCACATCTTAGCACGCGTCTGTCACTGCTGGGCGGAGACATGCATATAACCACATATTAGCACGCGTCTGTCCGTACTGGGCGGAGACATACATATAACCACATCTTAGCACGCGTCTGTCAGTGCTGGGCGGAGACATGCATATAACCACATCTTAGCACGCGTCTGTCACTGCTGGGCGGAGACATACATATAACCACATCTTAGCACGCGTCTGTCACTGCTGGGCGGAGACATACATATAACCACATCTTAGCACGCGTCTGTCACTGCTGGGCGGAGACATACATACAACCACATCTTAGCACGCGTCAGTCACTGCTGGGCGGAGACATACATATAACCACATCTTAGCACGCGTCTGTCACTGCTGGGCGGAGACATACATATAACCACATCTTAGCACGCGTCTGTCAGTACTGGGCGGAGACATACATATAACCACATCTTAGCACGCGTCTGTCAGTGCTGGGCGGAGACATACATATAACCACATCTTAGCACGCGTCTGTCAGTGCTGGGCGGAGACATGCATATAACCACATCTTAGCACGCGTCTGTCAGTGCTGGGCGGAGACATACATATAACCACATCTTAGCACGCGTCTGTCAGTGCTGGGCGGAGACATACATATAACCACATCTTAGCACGCGTCTGTCAGTGCTGGGCGGAGACATGCATATAACCACATCTTAGCACGCGTCTGTCAGTGCTGGGCGGAGACATACATATAACCACATCTTAGCACGCGTCTGTCAGTGCTGGGCGGAGACATGCATATAACCACATCTTAGCACGCGTCTGTCAGTGCTGGGCGGAGACATACATATAACCACATCTTAGCACGCGTCTGTCAGTGCTGGGCGGAGACATGCATATAACCACATCTTAGCACGCGTCTGTCAGTGCTGGGCGGAGACATACATATAACCACATCTTAGCACGCGTCTGTCAGTGCTGGCCGGAGACATACATATAACCACATCTTAGCACGCGTCTGTCAGTGCTGGGCGGAGACATGCATATAACCACATCTTAGCACGCGTCTGTCAGTGCTGGGCGGAGACATACATATAACCACATCTTAGCACGCGTCTGTCAGTGCTGGGCGGAGACATACATATAACCACATCTTAGCACGCGTCTGTCAGTGCTGGGTGGAGACATACATATAACCACATCTTAGCACGCGTCTGTCAGTGCTGGGCGGAGACATGCATATAACCACATCTTAGCACGCGTCTGTCACTTCTGGGCGGAGACATACATATAACCACATCTTAGCACGCGTCTGTCAGTGCTGGGCGGAGACATGCATATAACCACATCTTAGCACGCGTCTGTCAGCGCTGGGCGGAGACATACATATAACCACATCTTAGCACGCGTCTGTCAGCGCTGGGCGGAGACATACATATAACCACATCTTAGCACGCGTCTGTCAGTGCTGGGCGGAGACATACATATAACCACATCTTAGCACGCGTCTGTCAGCGCTGGGCGGAGACATACATATAACCACATCTTAGCACGCGTATGTCACTGCTGGGCGGAGACATACATATAACCACATCTTAGCACGCGTCTGTCAGTGCTGGGCGGAGACATACATATAACCACATCTTAGCACGCGTCTGTCAGTGCTGGGCGGAGACATGCATATAACCACATCTTAGCACGCGTCTGTCAGTACTGGGCGGAGACATACATATAACCACATCTTAGCACGCGTCTGTCAGTGCTGGGCGGAGACATACATATAACCACATCTTAGCACGCGTCTGTCACTGCTGGGCGGAGACATGCATGCAACCACATCTTAGCACGCGTCTGTCAGTACTGGGCGGAGACATACATATAACCACATCTTAGCACGCGTCTGTCAGTGCTGGGCGGAGACATGCATATAACCACATCTTAGCACGCGTCTGTCAGTACTGGGCGGAGACATACATATAACCACATCTTAGCACGCGTCTGTCAGTGCTGGGCGGAGACATACATATAACCACATCTTAGCACGCGTCTGTCAGTGCTGGGCGGAGACATACATATAACCACATCTTAGCACGCGTCTGTCAGTGCTGGGCGGAGACATGCATACAACCACATCTTAGCACGCGTCTGTCAGTGCTGGGCGGAGACATACATATAACCACATCTTAGCACGCGTCTGTCACTGCTGGGCGGAGACATACATATAACCACATCTTAGCACGCGTCTGTCAGTACTGGGCGGAGACATACATATAACCACATCTTAGCACGCGTCTGTCAGTGCTGGGCGGAGACATGCATATAACCACATCTTAGCACGCGTCTGTCACTGCTGGGCGGAGACATACATATAACCACATCTTAGCACGCGTCTGTCCGTACTGGGCGGAGACATACATATAACCACATCTTAGCACGCGTCTGTCAGTACTGGGCGGAGACATACATATAACCACATCTTAGCACGCGTCTGTCAGTGCTGGGCGGAGACATACATATAACCACATCTTAGCACGCGTCTGTCAGCGCTGGGCGTAGACATGCACATAACCACATCTTAGCACGCGTCTGTCAGTGCTGGGCGGAGACATGCATATAACCACATCTTAGCACGCGTCTGTCAGTGCTGGGCGGAGACATACATATAACCACATCTTAGCACGCGTCTGTCCGTACTGGGCGGAGACATACATATAACCACATCTTAGCACGCGTCTGTCACTGCTGGGCGGAGACATACATATAACCACATCTTAGCACGCGTCTGTCACTGCTGGGCGGAGACATGCATATAACCACATCTTAGCACGCGTCTGTCAGTGCTGGGCGGAGACATACATATAACCACATCTTAGCACGCGTCTGTCACTGCTGGGCGGAGACATGCATATAACCACATCTTAGCACGCGTCTGTCAGTGCTGGGCGGAGACATACATATAACCACATCTTAGCACGCGTCTGTCACTGCTGGGCGGAGACATGCATATAACCACATCTTAGCACGCGTCTGTCAGTGCTGGGCGGAGACATACATATAACCACATCTTAGCACGCGTCTGTCACTGCTGGGCGGAGACATACATATAACCACATCTTAGCACGCGTCTGTCAGTGCTGGGCGGAGACATACATATAACCACATCTAAGCACGCGTCTGTCAGTACTGGGCGGAGACATGCATATAACCACATCTTAGCACGCGTCTGTCAGTACTGGGCGGAGACATGCATATAACCACATCTTAGCACGCGTCTGTCAGCGCTGGGCGGAGACATGCATATAACCACATATTAGCACGCGTCTGTCAGTGCTGGGCGGAGACATGCATATAACCACATCTTAGCACGCGTCTGTCAGTACTGGGCGGAGACATACATATAACCACATCTTAGCACGCGTCTGTCAGTGCTGGGCGGAGACATGCATATAACCACATCTTAGCACGCGTCTGTCAGTGCTGGGCGGAGACATACATATAACCACATCTTAGCACGCGTCTGTCAGTACTGGGCGGAGACATGCATATAACCACATCTAAGCACGCGTCTGTCAGTACTGGGCGGAGACATGCATATAACCACATCTTAGCACGCGTCTGTCACTGCTGGGCGGAGACATGCATATAACCACATCTTAGCACGCGTCTGTCAGTACTGGGCGGAGACATGCATATAACCACATCTTAGCACGCGTCTGTCAGTGCTGGGCGGAGACATACATATAACCACATCTTAGCACGCGTCTGTCACTGCTGGGCGGAGACATACATATAACCACATCTTAGCACGCGTCTGTCAGTGCTGGGCGGAGACATACATATAACCACATCTTAGCACGCGTCTGTCAGCGCTGGGCGGAGACATGCATATAACCACATCTTAGCACGCGTCTGTCAGTACTGGGCGGAGACATGCATATAACCACATCTTAGCACGCGTCTGCCAGTGCTGGGTGGAGACATACATATAACCACATCTTAGCACGCGTCTGTCAGTACTGGGTGGAGATATACATATAACCACATCTTAGCACGCGTCTGTCAGCGCTGGGCGGAGACATACATATAACCACATCTTAGCACGCGTCTGTCAGTGCTGGGCGGAGACATACATATAACCACATCTTAGCACGCGTCTGTCAGTGCTGGGCGGAGACATACATATAACCACATCTTAGCACGCGTCTGTCAGTGCTGGGCGGAGACATACATATAACCACATCTTAGCACGCGTCTGTCAGTACTGGGCGGAGACATGCATATAACCACATCTTAGCACGCGTCTGTCACTGCTGGGCGGAGACATGCATATAACCACATCTTAGCACGCGTCTGTCACTGCTGGACGGAGACATACATATAACCACATCTTAGCACGCGTCTGTCAGTGCTGGGCGGAGACATACATATAACGACATCTTAGCACGCGTCTGTCAGTGCTGGGCGGAGACATACATATAACCACATCTTAGCACGCGTCTGTCAGTACTGGGCGGAGACATACATATAACCACATCTTAGCACGCGTCTGTCACTGCTGGGCGGAGACATACATATAACCACATCTTAGCACGCGTCTGTCAGTACTGGGCGGAGACATGCATATAACCACATCTTAGCACGCGTCTGTCAGTGCTGGGCGGAGACATACATATAACCACATCTTAGCACGCGTCTGTCAGCGCTGGGCGGAGACATGCATATAACCACATCTTAGCACGCGTCTGTCAGTGCTGGGTGGAGACATACATATAACCACATCTTAGCACGCGTCTGTCAGTACTGGGCGGAGACATACATATAACCACATCTTAGCACGCGTCTGTCAGTGCTGGGCGGAGACATACATATAACCACATCTTAGCACGCGGCTGTCAGTGCTGGGCGGAGACATGCATATAACCACATCTTAGCACGCGTCTGTCACTGCTGGGCGGAGACATACATATAACCACATCTTAGCACGCGTCTGTCACTGCTGGGCGGAGACATACATATAACCACATCTTAGCACGCGTCTGTCAGTACTGGGCGGAGACATGCATATAACCACATCTTAGCACGCGTCTGTCAGTACTGGGCGGAGACATACATATAACCACATCTTAGCACGCGTCTGTCAGTACTGGGCGGAGACATGCATATAACCACATCTTAGCACGCGTCTGTCAGTACTGGGCGGAGACATACATATAACCACATCTTAGCACGCGTCTGTCAGTACTGGGTGGAGACATACATATAACCACATCTTAGCACGCGTCTGTCAGTGCTGGGCGGAGACATGCATATAACCACATCTTAGCACGCGTCTGTCAGTGCTGGGCGGAGACATACATATAACCACATCTTAGCACGCGTCTGTCCGTACTGGGTGGAGACATACATATAACCACATCTTAGCACGCGTCTGTCAGTACTGGGCGGAGACATACATATAACCACATCTTAGCACGCGTCTGTCAGTGCTGGGCGGAGACATACATATAACCACATCTTAGCACGCGTCTGTCAGCGCTGGGCGTAGACATGCATATAACCACATCTTAGCACGCGTCTGTCAGTGCTGGGCGGAGACATGCATATAACCACATCTTAGCACGCGTCTGTCAGTGCTGGGCGGAGACATACATGTAACCACATCTTAGCACGCGTCTGTCCGTACTGGGCGGAGACATACATATAACCACATCTTAGCACGCGTCTGTCACTGCTGGGCGGAGACATACATATAACCACATCTTAGCACGCGTCTGTCACTGCTGGGCGGAGACATGCATATAACCACATCTTAGCACGCGTCTGTCAGTGCTGGGCGGAGACATACATATAACCACATCTTAGCACGCGTCTGTCACTGCTGGGCGGAGACATGCATATAACCACATCTTAGCACGCGTCTGTCAGTGCTGGGCGGAGACATACATATAACCACATCTTAGCACGCGTCTGTCACTGCTGGGCGGAGACATGCATATAACCACATCTTAGCACGCGTCTGTCAGTGCTGGGCGGAGACATACATATAACCACATCTTAGCACGCGTCTGTCACTGCTGGGCGGAGACATACATATAACCACATCTTAGCACGCGTCTGTCAGTGCTGGGCGGAGACATACATATAACCACATCTTAGCACGCGTCTGTCAGTACTGGGCGGAGACATACATATAACCACATCTTAGCACGCGTCTGTCAGTACTGGGCGGAGACATACATATAACCACATCTTAGCACGCGTCTGTCAGTGCTGGGCGGAGACATACATATAACCACATCTTAGCACGCGTCTGTCAGTGCTGGGCGGAGACATACATATAACCACATCTTAGCACGCGTATGTCACTGCTGGGCGGAGACATGCATATAACCACATCTTAGCACGCGTCTGTCACTGCTGGGCGGAGACATGCATATAACCACATATTAGCACGCGTCTGTCAGTACTGGGCGGAGACATGCATATAACCACATCTTAGCACGCGTCTGTCACTGCTGGGCGGAGACATGCATATAACCACATATTAGCACGCGTCTGTCCGTACTGGGCGGAGACATACATATAACCACATCTTAGCACGCGTCTGTCAGTGCTGGGCGGAGACATGCATATAACCACATCTTAGCACGCGTCTGTCACTGCTGGGCGGAGACATACATATAACCACATCTTAGCACGCGTCTGTCACTGCTGGGCAGAGACATACATATAACCACATCTTAGCACGCGTCTGTCACTGCTGGGCGGAGACATACATATAACCACATCTTAGCACGCGTCTGTCACTGCTGGGCGGAGACATACATATAACCACATCTTAGCACGCGTCTGTCACTGCTGGGCGGAGACATACATATAACCACATCTTAGCACGCGTCTGTCAGTACTGGGCGGAGACATACATATAACCACATCTTAGCACGCGTCTGTCAGTGCTGGGCGGAGACATACATATAACCACATCTTAGCACGCGTCTGTCAGTGCTGGGCGGAGACATGCATATAACCACATCTTAGCACGCGTCTGTCAGTGCTGGGCGGAGACATACATATAACCACATCTTAGCACGCGTCTGTCAGTGCTGGGCGGAGACATACATATAACCACATCTTAGCACGCGTCTGTCAGTGCTGGGCGGAGACATGCATATAACCACATCTTAGCACGCGTCTGTCAGTGCTGGGCGGAGACATACATATAACCACATCTTAGCACGCGTCTGTCAGTGCTGGGCGGAGACATACATATAACCACATCTTAGCACGCGTCTGTCACTGCTGGGCGGAGACATGCATATAACCACATCTTAGCACGCGTCTGTCAGTGCTGGGCGGAGACATACATATAACCACATCTTAGCACGCGTCTGTCACTGCTGGGCGGAGACATACATATAACCACATCTTAGCACGCGTCTGTCAGTGCTGGGCGGAGACATACATATAACCACATCTTAGCACGCGTCTGTCAGTACTGGGCGGAGACATACATATAACCACATCTTAGCACGCGTCTGTCAGTACTGGGCGGAGACATGCATATAACCACATCTTAGCACGCGTCTGTCAGTGCTGGGCGGAGACATACATATAACCACATCTTAGCACGCGTCTGTCACTGCTGGGCGGAGACATACATATAACCACATCTTAGCACGCGTCTGTCAGTGCTGGGCGGAGACATACATATAACCACATCTTAGCACGCGTCTGTCAGTACTGGGCGGAGACATACATATAACCACATCTTAGCACGCGTCTGTCAGTACTGGGCGGAGACATACATATAACCACATCTTAGCACGCGTCTGTCAGTGCTGGGCGGAGACATACATATAACCACATCTTAGCACGCGTCTGTCAGTGCTGGGCGGAGACATACATATAACCACATCTTAGCACGCGTATGTCACTGCTGGGCGGAGACATGCATATAACCACATCTTAGCACGCGTCTGTCACTGCTGGGCGGAGACATGCATATAACCACATATTAGCACGCGTCTGTCAGTACTGGGCGGAGACATGCATATAACCACATCTTAGCACGCGTCTGTCACTGCTGGGCGGAGACATGCATATAACCACATATTAGCACGCGTCTGTCCGTACTGGGCGGAGACATACATATAACCACATCTTAGCACGCGTCTGTCAGTGCTGGGCGGAGACATGCATATAACCACATCTTAGCACGCGTCTGTCACTGCTGGGCGGAGACATACACATAACCACATCTTAGCACGCGTCTGTCACTGCTGGGCGGAGACATACATATAACCACATCTTAGCACGCGTCTGTCACTGCTGGGCGGAGACATACATACAACCACATCTTAGCACGCGTCAGTCACTGCTGGGCGGAGACATACATATAACCACATCTTAGCACGCGTCTGTCACTGCTGGGCGGAGACATACATATAACCACATCTTAGCACGCGTCTGTCAGTACTGGGCGGAGACATACATATAACCACATCTTAGCACGCGTCTGTCAGTGCTGGGCGGAGACATACATATAACCACATCTTAGCACGCGTCTGTCAGTGCTGGGCGGAGACATGCATATAACCACATCTTAGCACGCGTCTGTCAGTGCTGGGCGGAGACATACATATAACCACATCTTAGCACGCGTCTGTCAGTGCTGGGCGGAGACATACATATAACCACATCTTAGCACGCGTCTGTCAGTGCTGGGCGGAGACATGCATATAACCACATCTTAGCACGCGTCTGTCAGTGCTGGGCGGAGACATACATATAACCACATCTTAGCACGCGTCTGTCAGTGCTGGGCGGAGACATGCATATAACCACATCTTAGCACGCGTCTGTCAGTGCTGGGCGGAGACATACATATAACCACATCTTAGCACGCGTCTGTCAGTGCTGGGCGGAGACATGCATATAACCACATCTTAGCACGCGTCTGTCAGTGCTGGGCGGAGACATACATATAACCACATCTTAGCACGCGTCTGTCAGTGCTGGCCGGAGACATACATATAACCACATCTTAGCACGCGTCTGTCAGTGCTGGGCGGAGACATGCATATAACCACATCTTAGCACGCGTCTGTCAGTGCTGGGCGGAGACATACATATAACCACATCTTAGCACGCGTCTGTCAGTGCTGGGCGGAGACATACATATAACCACATCTTAGCACGCGTCTGTCAGTGCTGGGCGGAGACATGCATATAACCACATCTTAGCACGCGTCTGTCACTGCTGGGCGGAGACATACATATAACCACATCTTAGCACGCGTCTGTCAGTGCTGGGCGGAGACATGCATATAACCACATCTTAGCACGCGTCTGTCAGCGCTGGGCGGAGACATACATATAACCACATCTTAGCACGCGTCTGTCAGCGCTGGGCGGAGACATACATATAACCACATCTTAGCACGCGTCTGTCAGTGCTGGGCGGAGACATACATATAACCACATCTTAGCACGCGTCTGTCAGCGCTGGGCGGAGACATACATATAACCACATCTTAGCACGCGTATGTCACTGCTGGGCGGAGACATACATATAACCACATCTTAGCACGCGTCTGTCAGTGCTGGGCGGAGACATACATATAACCACATCTTAGCACGCGTCTGTCAGTGCTGGGCGGAGACATGCATATAACCACATCTTAGCACGCGTCTGTCAGTACTGGGCGGAGACATACATATAACCACATCTTAGCACGCGTCTGTCAGTGCTGGGCGGAGACATACATATAACCACATCTTAGCACGCGTCTGTCACTGCTGGGCGGAGACATGCATGCAACCACATCTTAGCACGCGTCTGTCAGTACTGGGCGGAGACATACATATAACCACATCTTAGCACGCGTCTGTCAGTGCTGGGCGGAGACATGCATATAACCACATCTTAGCACGCGTCTGTCAGTACTGGGCGGAGACATACATATAACCACATCTTAGCACGCGTCTGTCAGTGCTGGGCGGAGACATACATATAACCACATCTTAGCACGCGTCTGTCAGTGCTGGGCGGAGACATACATATAACCACATCTTAGCACGCGTCTGTCAGTGCTGGGCGGAGACATGCATACAACCACATCTTAGCACGCGTCTGTCAGTGCTGGGCGGAGACATACATATAACCACATCTTAGCACGCGTCTGTCACTGCTGGGCGGAGACATACATATAACCACATCTTAGCACGCGTCTGTCAGTACTGGGCGGAGACATACATATAACCACATCTTAGCACGCGTCTGTCAGTGCTGGGCGGAGACATGCATATAACCACATCTTAGCACGCGTCTGTCACTGCTGGGCGGAGACATACATATAACCACATCTTAGCACGCGTCTGTCCGTACTGGGCGGAGACATACATATAACCACATCTTAGCACGCGTCTGTCAGTACTGGGCGGAGACATACATATAACCACATCTTAGCACGCGTCTGTCAGTGCTGGGCGGAGACATACATATAACCACATCTTAGCACGCGTCTGTCAGCGCTGGGCGTAGACATGCATATAACCACATCTTAGCACGCGTCTGTCAGTGCTGGGCGGAGACATGCATATAACCACATCTTAGCACGCGTCTGTCAGTGCTGGGCGGAGACATACATATAACCACATCTTAGCACGCGTCTGTCCGTACTGGGCGGAGACATACATATAACCACATCTTAGCACGCGTCTGTCACTGCTGGGCGGAGACATACATATAACCACATCTTAGCACGCGTCTGTCACTGCTGGGCGGAGACATGCATATAACCACATCTTAGCACGCGTCTGTCAGTGCTGGGCGGAGACATACATATAACCACATCTTAGCACGCGTCTGTCACTGCTGGGCGGAGACATGCATATAACCACATCTTAGCACGCGTCTGTCAGTGCTGGGCGGAGACATACATATAACCACATCTTAGCACGCGTCTGTCACTGCTGGGCGGAGACATGCATATAACCACATCTTAGCACGCGTCTGTCAGTACTGGGCGGAGACATGCATATAACCACATCTTAGCACGCGTCTGTCAGTGCTGGGCGGAGACATACATATAACCACATCTTAGCACGCGTCTGTCACTGCTGGGCGGAGACATGCATATAACCACATCTTAGCACGCGTCTGTCACTGCTGGGCGGAGACATGCATATAACCACATATTAGCACGCGTCTGTCAGTGCTGGGCGGAGACATGCATATAACCACATATTAGCACGCGTCTGTCAGTGCTGGGCGGAGACATGCATATAACCACATTTTAGCACGCGTCTGTCACTGCTGGGCGGAGACATGCATATAACCACATATTAGCACGCGTCTGTCAGTGCTGGGCGGAGACATACATATAACCACATCTTAGCACGCGTCTGTCCGTACTGGGCGGAGACATACATATAACCACATCTTAGCACGCGTCTGTCAGTGCTGGGCGGAGACATACATATAACCACATCTTAGCACGCGTCTGTCAGTACTGGGCGGAGACATACATATAACCACATCTTAGCACGCGTCTGTCAGTACTGGGCGGAGACATACATATAACCACATCTTAGCACGCGTCTGTCAGTGCTGGGCGGAGACATACATATAACCACATCTTAGCACGCGTCTGTCAGTGCTGGGCGGAGACATACATATAACCACATCTTAGCACGCGTATGTCACTGCTGGGCGGAGACATGCATATAACCACATCTTAGCACGCGTCTGTCACTGCTGGGCGGAGACATGCATATAACCACATATTAGCACGCGTCTGTCAGTACTGGGCGGAGACATGCATATAACCACATCTTAGCACGCGTCTGTCACTGCTGGGCGGAGACATGCATATAACCACATATTAGCACGCGTCTGTCCGTACTGGGCGGAGACATACATATAACCACATCTTAGCACGCGTCTGTCAGTGCTGGGCGGAGACATGCATATAACCACATCTTAGCACGCGTCTGTCACTGCTGGGCGGAGACATACATATAACCACATCTTAGCACGCGTCTGTCACTGCTGGGCGGAGACATACATATAACCACATCTTAGCACGCGTCTGTCACTGCTGGGCGGAGACATACATATAACCACATCTTAGCACGCGTCTGTCACTGCTGGGCGGAGACATACATATAACCACATCTTAGCACGCGTCTGTCACTGCTGGGCGGAGACATACATATAACCACATCTTAGCACGCGTCTGTCAGTGCTGGGCGGAGACATGCATATAACCACATCTTAGCACGCGTCTGTCAGTGCTGGGCGGAGACATACATATAACCACATCTTAGCACGCGTCTGTCAGTGCTGGGCGGAGACATACATATAACCACATCTTAGCACGCGTCTGTCAGTGCTGGGCGGAGACATGCATATAACCACATCTTAGCACGCGTCTGTCAGTGCTGGGCGGAGACATACATATAACCACATCTTAGCACGCGTCTGTCAGTGCTGGGCGGAGACATACATATAACCACATCTTAGCACGCGTCTGTCACTGCTGGGCGGAGACATGCATATAACCACATCTTAGCACGCGTCTGTCAGTGCTGGGCGGAGACATACATATAACCACATCTTAGCACGCGTCTGTCACTGCTGGGCGGAGACATACATATAACCACATCTTAGCACGCGTCTGTCAGTGCTGGGCGGAGACATACATATAACCACATCTTAGCACGCGTCTGTCAGTACTGGGCGGAGACATACATATAACCACATCTTAGCACGCGTCTGTCAGTACTGGGCGGAGACATGCATATAACCACATCTTAGCACGCGTCTGTCAGTGCTGGGCGGAGACATACATATAACCACATCTTAGCACGCGTCTGTCAGTACTGGGCGGAGACATACATATAACCACATCTTAGCACGCGTCTGTCACTGCTGGGCGGAGACATACATATAACCACATCTTAGCACGCGTCTGTCAGTGCTGGGCGGAGACATACATATAACCACATCTTAGCACGCGTCTGTCAGTACTGGGCGGAGACATACATATAACCACATCTTAGCACGCGTCTGTCAGTACTGGGCGGAGACATACATATAACCACATCTTAGCACGCGTCTGTCAGTGCTGGGCGGAGACATACATATAACCACATCTTAGCACGCGTCTGTCAGTGCTGGGCGGAGACATACATATAACCACATCTTAGCACGCGTATGTCACTGCTGGGCGGAGACATGCATATAACCACATCTTAGCACGCGTCTGTCACTGCTGGGCGGAGACATGCATATAACCACATATTAGCACGCGTCTGTCAGTACTGGGCGGAGACATGCATATAACCACATCTTAGCACGCGTCTGTCACTGCTGGGCGGAGACATGCATATAACCACATATTAGCACGCGTCTGTCCGTACTGGGCGGAGACATACATATAACCACATCTTAGCACGCGTCTGTCAGTGCTGGGCGGAGACATGCATATAACCACATCTTAGCACGCGTCTGTCACTGCTGGGCGGAGACATACATATAACCACATCTTAGCACGCGTCTGTCACTGCTGGGCGGAGACATACATATAACCACATCTTAGCACGCGTCTGTCACTGCTGGGCGGAGACATACATATAACCACATCTTAGCACGCGTCTGTCACTGCTGGGCGGAGACATACATATAACCACATCTTAGCACGCGTCTGTCACTGCTGGGCGGAGACATACATATAACCACATCTTAGCACGCGTCTGTCAGTACTGGGCGGAGACATACATATAACCACATCTTAGCACGCGTCTGTCAGTGCTGGGCGGAGACAGACATATAACCACATCTTAGCACGCGTCTGTCAGTGCTGGGCGGAGACATGCATATAACCACATCTTAGCACGCGTCTGTCAGTGCTGGGCGGAGACATACATATAACCACATCTTAGCACGCGTCTGTCAGTGCTGGGCGGAGACATACATATAACCACATCTTAGCACGCGTCTGTCAGTGCTGGGCGGAGACATGCATATAACCACATCTTAGCACGCGTCTGTCAGTGCTGGGCGGAGACATACATATAACCACATCTTAGCACGCGTCTGTCAGTGCTGGGCGGAGACATGCATATAACCACATCTTAGCACGCGTCTGTCAGTGCTGGGCGGAGACATACATATAACCACATCTTAGCACGCGTCTGTCAGTGCTGGGCGGAGACATGCATATAACCACATCTTAGCACGCGTCTGTCAGTGCTGGGCGGAGACATACATATAACCACATCTTAGCACGCGTCTGTCAGTGCTGGCCGGAGACATACATATAACCACATCTTAGCACGCGTCTGTCAGTGCTGGGCGGAGACATGCATATAACCACATCTTAGCACGCGTCTGTCAGTGCTGGGCGGAGACATACATATAACCACATCTTAGCACGCGTCTGTCAGCGCTGGGCGGAGACATACATACAACCACATCTTAGCACGCGTCTGTCACTGCTGGGCGGAGACATACATATAACCACATCTTAGCACGCGTCTGTCAGTGCTGGGCGGAGACATACATATAACCACATCTTAGCACGCGTCTGTCAGTGCTGGGCGGAGACATGCATATAACCACATCTTAGCACGCGTCTGTCAGTACTGGGCGGAGACATACATATAACCACATCTTGGCACGCGTCTGTCAGTGCTGGGCGGAGACATACATATAACCACATCTTAGCACGCGTCTGTCACTGCTGGGCGGAGACATGCATATAACCACATCTTAGCACGCGTCTGTCAGTACTGGGCGGAGACATACATATAACCACATCTTAGCACGCGTCTGTCAGTGCTGGGCGGAGACATACATATAACCACATCTTAGCACGCGTCTGTCAGTGCTGGGCGGAGACATACATATAACCACATCTTAGCACGCGTCTGTCAGTGCTGGGCGGAGACATGCATACAACCACATCTTAGCACGCGTCTGTCAGTGCTGGGCGGAGACATACATATAACCACATCTTAGCACGCGTCTGTCACTGCTGGGCGGAGACATACATATAACCACATCTTAGCACGCGTCTGTCAGTACTGGGCGGAGACATACATATAACCACATCTTAGCACGCGTCTGTCAGTGCTGGGCGGAGACATGCATATAACCACATCTTAGCACGCGTCTGTCACTGCTGGGCGGAGACATACATATAACCACATCTTAGCACGCGTCTGTCCGTACTGGGCGGAGACATACATATAACCACATCTTAGCACGCGTCTGTCAGTACTGGGCGGAGACATACATATAACCACATCTTAGCACGCGTCTGTCAGTGCTGGGCGGAGACATACATATAACCACATCTTAGCACGCGTCTGTCAGCGCTGGGCGTAGACATGCATATAACCACATCTTAGCACGCGTCTGTCAGTGCTGGGCGGAGACATGCATATAACCACATCTTAGCACGCGTCTGTCAGTGCTGGGCGGAGACATACATATAACCACATCTTAGCACGCGTCTGTCCGTACTGGGCGGAGACATACATATAACCACATCTTAGCACGCGTCTGTCACTGCTGGGCGGAGACATACATATAACCACATCTTAGCACGCGTCTGTCACTGCTGGGCGGAGACATGCATATAACCACATCTTAGCACGCGTCTGTCAGTGCTGGGCGGAGACATACATATAACCACATCTTAGCACGCGTCTGTCACTGCTGGGCGGAGACATGCATATAACCACATCTTAGCACGCGTCTGTCAGTGCTGGGCGGAGACATACATATAACCACATCTTAGCACGCGTCTGTCACTGCTGGGCGGAGACATGCATATAACCACATCTTAGCACGCGTCTGTCAGTGCTGGGCGGAGACATACATATAACCACATCTTAGCACGCGTCTGTCACTGCTGGGCGGAGACATGCATATAACCACATCTTAGCACGCGTCTGTCAGTGCTGGGCGGAGACATACATATAACCACATCTTAGCACGCGTCTGTCACTGCTGGGCGGAGACATACATATAACCACATCTTAGCACGCGTCTGTCAGTGCTGGGCGGAGACATACATATAACCACATCTTAGCACGCGTCTGTCAGTACTGGGCGGAGACATACATATAACCACATCTTAGCACGCGTCTGTCAGTACTGGGCGGAGACATGCATATAACCACATCTTAGCACGCGTCTGTCAGTGCTGGGCGGAGACATACATATAACCACATCTTAGCACGCGTCTGTCAGTACTGGGCGGAGACATACATATAACCACATCTTAGCACGCGTCTGTCAGTGCTGGGCGGAGACATACATATAACCACATCTTAGCACGCGTCTGTCAGTGCTGGGCGGAGACATGCATATAACCACATCTTAGCACGCGTCTGTCAGTGCTGGGCGGAGACATACATATAACCACATCTTAGCACGCGTCTGTCAGTGCTGGGCGGAGACATACATATAACCACATCTTAGCACGCGTCTGTCAGTGCTGGGCGGAGACATACATATAACCACATCTTAGCACGCGTCTGTCAGTACTGGGCGGAGACATACATATAACGACATCTTAGCACGCGTCTGTCAGTGCTGGGCGGAGACATGCATATAACCACATCTTAGCACGCGTCTGTCAGTGCTGGGCGGAGACATACATATAACCACATCTTAGCACGCGTCTGTCAGTGCTGGGCGGAGACATGCATATAACCACATCTTAGCACGCGTCTGTCAGTGCTGGGCGGAGACATACATATAACCACATCTTAGCACGCGTCTGTCAGTGCTGGGCGGAGACATGCATATAACCACATCTTAGCACGCGTCTGTCAGTGCTGGGCGGAGACATACATATAACCACATCTTAGCACGCGTCTGTCAGTGCTGGGCGGAGACATACATATAACCACATCTTAGCACGCGTCTGTCAGTGCTGGGCGGAGACATGCATATAACCACATCTTAGCACGCGTCTGTCAGTGCTGGGCGGAGACATACATATAACCACATCTTAGCACGCGTCTGTCAGTGCTGGGCGGAGACATACATATAACCACATCTTAGCACGCGTCTGTCAGCGCTGGGCGGAGACATACATATAACCACATCTTAGCACGCGTCTGTCAGTGCTGGGCGGAGACATACATATAACCACATCTTAGCACGCGTCTGTCAGCGCTGGGCGGAGACATACATATAACCACATCTTAGCACGCGTCTGTCAGTGCTGGGCGGAGACATACATATAACCACATCTTAGCACGCGTCTGTCAGCGCTGGGCGGAGACATACATATAACCACATCTTAGCACGCTTCTGTCAGTGCTGGGCGGAGACATGCATATAACCACATCTTAGCACGCGTCTGTCAGTACTGGGCGGAGACATACATATAACCACATATTAGCACGCGTCTGTCACTGCTGGGCGGAGACATACATATAACCACATCTTAGCACGCGTCTGTCACTGCTGGGCGGAGACATACATATAACCACATCTTAGCACGCGTCTGTCAGTGCTGGGCGGATACATGCATATAACCACATCTTAGCACGCGTCTGTCAGTGCTGGGCGGAGACATGCATATAACCACATCTTAGCACGCGTCTGTCAGTGCTGGGCGGAGACATACATATAACCACATCTTAGCACGCGTCTGTCAGTGCTGGGCGGAGACATGCATATAACCACATCTTAGCACGCGTCTGTCAGTACTGGGCGGAGACATACATATAACCACATATTAGCACGCGTCTGTCACTGCTGGGCGGAGACATACATATAACCACATCTTAGCACGCGTCTGTCACTGCTGGGCGGAGACATACATATAACCACATCTTAGCACGCGTCTGTCAGCGCTGGGCGGAGCATCTGGTCTGTCTGATGTCCGCTTGCGTGCCTGTCTATCCCCCTCCCCCCTACATCTCCCTCCTCACTCTGTGGCTGTGGATGTTCCCAATCTCTGATGAATGCTGATGAGTAGGGCTAATTAGGGCGCCTCAACTACTTGGTTATGTAGCGTCCATAACATCTGATGAACGTCACCCGCTGGCCGGTGCACCCACTCATGATGATGATTAGGGTTTAGGATGATGATGATGATTATTGGGGTTTAATGGCGCCGCAACTACATCGTTTTATGGCGCCCCTGATTAGTGCTTAGGAGCGCCGCAACCGCTCAAGTTATAGGGGGGCGCCGATTGGTCCCGTCACTGGAGACCTCGTCAGAGACCGGAGACACTCACCGGCATACGATGGAGAGCCGTCCGAGCCGGTCCGCCACGTGCCGCTGCTCCTCCGTCACTGGAGACCTCGTCAGAGACCGGAGACACTCACCGACATACGATGGAGAGCCGTCCGAGCCGGTCCGCCACGTGCCGCTGCTCCTCCGTCACTGGAGACCTCGTCAGAGACCGGAGACACTCACCGACATACGATGGAGAGCCGTCCGAGCCGGTCCGCCACTTGCCGCTGCTCCTCCGTCACTGGAGACCTCGTCAGAGACCGGAGACACTCACCGACATACGATGGAGAGCCGTCCGAGCCGGTCCGCCACTTGCCGCTGCTCCTCCGTCACTGGAGACCTCGTCAGAGACCGGAGATACTCACCGACATACGATGGAGAGCCGTCCGAGCCGGTCCGCCACGTGCCGCTGCTCCTCCGTCACTGGAGACCTCGTCAGAGACCGGAGATACTCACCGACATACGATGGAGAGCCGTCCGAGCCGGTCCGCCACGTGCCGCTGCTCCTCCGTCACTGGAGACCTCGTCAGAGACCGGAGATACTCACCGACATACGATGGAGAGCCGTCCGAGCCGGTCCGCCACGTGCCGCTGCTCCTCCGTCACTGGAGACCTCGTCAGAGACCGGAGACACTCACCGACATACGATGGAGAGCCGTCCGAGCCGGTCCGCCACGTGCCGCTGCTCCTCCGTCACTGGAGGCCTCGTCAGAGACCGGAGATACTCACCGACATACGATGGAGAGCCGTCCGAGCCGGTCCACCACGTGCCGCTGCTCCTCCGCCAGCGGCCGCACGGCCAGCCAGAGGGCGCTAACCCGGCCCTGCAGCGCGCTCCGGCCGCAGACGATCGCCGCGCCGCCTGGTGTCAGGGCCACCGAACTACCGCCCCACGGCTCACCGTCTGCGCATGGAGTAAAGAAGTACTTACTGGAGTGGAGTCTCGCACGTTTCACCATTGCTGATCAGTGATGGCCTACGTTACGCTACGGTATGGTTTTTGGTAACACGTAGCTCAATAAATCGTTCCGTAGCGTAATTGAAGTATTTCGTAGCGTACTACCGAACAATATTCCAATAACGTAACTGCTACGCAAGGTATTTCGTAGCATAACGTCAGGGGGCGGCGCCACAGCAGGGAGGGGCAGGGGCGGGCAAATATTGCGCCACTGGACTTAAGGAGGCCCCATAAAAACAAAGGGAGGCCCCTCGCAAATATACATAAATACTGAGCAGTTCCTAAATAAATAGACAATTGGAATGAGTTTCGAGTCGCTCCTTGAAATAACAACCAGTAGATGTTCGAGGAGGCACCTAAAAAGATAAGCGTGACAAGTTCCGAGCAGGCCCTTAAAAAGACAATTGAGGCAAACTCCAAGAAGACCCTAAAACAATCCACACAAGCTCCAAATATCCCCTAAAGAGATGACCGACACAGGCACCAAGAAGGTCGCGAGAAGACAACCGAGACAAGCTTCAAAGATTCCCCTAAGAAGACAGCCGATATAGACTTCACATAGGCCCCTACGACAATAACCGGGAAAGCTGTTCATGGGATATTTCAGATGAGACTTCTAAAACCACAACTTATTCCTAGAAAGCCTCGAGAAAGGTAGTTGGGGAAATTTTTGACGAGGCACCTACGAAAATAGCAGGGCATTCTTTTTCTCAAATGGGTCCCTTGCCTTTGGTTTGTCACTCCCCCACAAATCCATGGCGCTGCCCTGCAGACCATATGTTGCTGATGGTAATGGGTATCTCATTGGTATCCTATATAGCTGAGGGTAACCTTATTGTTCAATTATAACGTCTTATGGATCGGTGGTTAGATTACCGTTTCCCTGTTTCCCTGCAATTAATGCGCCATATATGATTGATTCAACCTGCCATTGACTGGCGTCTCAGCCGGAGGTGGGCAAATCTTGCTCCTCAGTCGAGACGTGGATACTGTTTGTCACAAACGTTTTGAAAATCCAAGAAATGTTGGGTAGCAAAAGCGGAGTGATATTTTTGAGCGGTGTGGTATTCTTTGAGTTTGTATAATGCCTAGACTTTTACGGCTTATTTTACGTTTAACTTAGTGTTCTTCAAACTCGTAAATTTTGACGTCACTGAATTTGCAGTATCATAAAAGAAGTTCTCGACATTTTGTTTCAGTTTGAAATACTTTTGATAAATTAAGTCCGAATAATTTGAGTTAACAAATTTTCGAGGTCAGGTTCCGCGCTAAGCAGAGCTTGTTGCACAGGCCCTGACCCAACCATCAGACCTCGCAATTCCTGGTAAACGGCAGAATTTAGCAGCAAAAGTTTTGCGTACCCGAACATACCTGGACAAGGTCCTTCTGGCGTCACCTGACCTGTGCGTGTGCGACGAGACTACGAGTGCGACAGCTGCCACCAGCCGCAGGCCATCCTAGTCAGGGACAAATAGCGAGTGCTGAAGTGACTCGAACCCAGCCTGCCACACTGAGTGAGGTCTGAAGCCCAGCGCTCTCCCGTCTGAGCTACAGGGGCGGACAAGTTAATGCTGGATAAACTTGGGATTCTGATAGCTTTATTGGTTTCTGATCTATTGCTACTGCGAATGGTTCTCAGGAGGACAATATTGACCCGCCAGTCAATGTCGTGTTAAGTGTCATACACCAGTAACAATCAGTAAGATTGCTGGTGCTAACAATCCGTGTTATCTATGGCCGTTGCATCAATTTTTTAATTAAAATAATGATGCTTTGTGCTACGAATATCTTCGCAACTGTCTGTCACGAAATAAATGCATGACGGCTGGTTGATAGGAAAGTTAGAAATGTGGATAAACGAAAAAAATCACCGTTACATACTGTTGATTTTCCTGGTATATTTTGAATCGTAGTACGATATATTATAAACTACGTCTAACGAAAAATAGCGTAATCGGTAACGTAGCAAAATATAACGCAACGTAATTCGGTAGCGTAGCTTTGGCCTAAAACCATACGTAACGTAGCGTAATTCCGTAGCGTAGCGTAGCGTAGGCCATCACTGTTGTTGATACGCGACAGTACCGCTCGGCCGCCCTATTTGGTCACGGATAGTAAACGGCGGCCCGCCGCCCGTTTATGCACGGGACGGGATGGGATACACGACTTTCGAATAGGCGAAACATTAAGTTGCCCACGCTAGTAGAGATGATGTAAGAACTTTCACAACTTCAGAGCAAATCCCAGGAAATATCACAATTTCTCCGCAGTTCAGTTTCGTCGACAACATGCCACACAGCTGTAACGATTCGCTTTTTGCTCCAGAAACTTAAAGACTTCGGTCAGCTCCGTCAGCCGATCCCTGGCAGCCAGCCCTCTCCAGTGCCCATTCCACTGACCACTGATCAATTTTCGGAATAGTTGGAAAACTAATAGCGCTATCGACGTGAAACTTCAGATACCTTCCTATGAATCATTTTTACGTCTTGTGTGCAAAAATAAATATTTTTTTTTTGTCGATTTTTTTCCTCGAGTTATAGCGAATTTAGTGACGTCACTACACACGAGTTTTACACGAAAATCAGCTAAACTTTGCCAAGCCGTACAAATGCCACATTTGAAGCAAAATGCAATCGAAAAATGCCAAAAGATATAAAATTGCAACGGCTAAAAACTGGCTATCTCGGATTTGTAAAAACTTTAGTTTTTGACTCCAAAAAAACTCAAAACACTTTTTTTGGGGGAAAATTATCACCAAATAAAAAATTTCTTAATTATTCAAAAAACCGGAAGGTATGTCAGAGAACCATATCTAGACAACTACCATGCCAAATTTCAAACTGATATCTCCATTTTTGACTGACTTATGACATCTAAAGTATGGGTAACTTATGACGTCATATGTTTTGGTCTTTTATTGACTAGATACAGACAAATAAATGCCACCACTGTATTTCTGAGACAAAACTGGTTTAGCAACATGCCTTTTTTGTTTAGATTTAACAATTTGAAATTTTGACCTTCGGTGACCTGAACTTGACCTGAAATTGACATTTACTTCACGTAAATGAAGTCAGGTGGTAAAATGACTACCACTATCGAATTATACGAGGAAAATAACTCATAAAACATGTGTTGCATGACTTTCGTAGATATTTTGAGCAGTGACCTTGTATGACCTGACCTTTACCTTGACCTTGGCCAACAATCTCACTTTAGCTCATGCGGGATATGTATCATACCTTTGACAGCACTTTGGGTGAAACTGGTCGCAATCGAAGGCTTTGTATGGAAAATATGGCCCATAAACCCAAATACGCCGATTTTGACCTTTGACCTGACCGTGACCTGAAGTTTGAACTCACTTTGACATTTTTGCATGATTTAGATTCGTCTCATTGAGAGCTTTCGATTGCCGCCTTGCGCGTCTCGCTGCGATCATTGGTTCGGAAGATAACCAGGGGGCGTTTAACGCCCCCCCCCCCCCGCTCAGTCAATGGCGTTCTGCTGAGACCCCAGTCAATGCCGGGTTAAAGGAAATAGTTCACCTTGGATAATTTTTACCAAACACGATTTGATTGTATTTTTTCATACAATTTCTTTTTATATTGCCAAAAATGGCCTTATATCGCGCTGATTCAGGACAGAAGGCAGTAAATTTGTATTGTTTATCAAAACTATATGCGTACTCTCTGAGTCAGAGTCCTGACGTCACGCGAATGTAAAAAATGGTTCAGCCAATCAGATTCGAAAGTAGTCGCGTAAGGATCGACTCGCATTGGATATGTGCCAACCGGCGGCCGGCGGTTCGCTTGCTAGCACTAGCTGCAAGGTGATTGGCTGATGGTATAGCCTCTGCCCGGGCTAAAACCAGTGCAAAATTATTTCGCCAGCACCGCATTCCTTCGCCAAAAAAAGTAAATATATTCGGCTGGAGTCTTTTCAGTGAAGAAAACTTGCAGATGGGGTTTCCCAACACGGGCTACAAAACTGCTATCTCAGTCTAAAACTAATGTTGAAGGTGAACTATTTCCTTTAAGAGCGCCACAACTGCTCATGTTACATAGTGTCCACACTGACCGATTTCCCAGCCCCTCTGACCACTATGTGATTCCGTGATGATGCCCACTGACCGGTGTTCGGAGCCGTGAAGACGGGCAGCCAGGTGCGTGCGTTGAGCACCGTCAGACCGCCGGTGGTGGCCGTCAGCAGTAGACTGTGAGGTCCGAACAGAGCCGAACTCTGCCGACGCAGGAACTGCAGTGACAGCACGGCGCACTCGGGCCGCGGGCTGTAGCTTCGACCTGGCCACGGAGACAGACGTTATAAGGTGACCTGACCATGAAGACAGACGTTATAAGGTGCTCCGACCTGACCACGGATACAGACGTTATAAGGTGCTCCGACCTGACCACGGAGACAGACGTTATAAGGTGCTCCGACCTGGCCACGGAGACAGGCGTTATAAGGTGCCCCGACCTGGCCACGGAGACAGACGTTATAAGGTGCTCCGACCTGGCCACGGAGACAGGCGTTATAAGGTGCCCCGACCTGGCCACGGAGACAGACGTTATAAGGTGCTCCGACCTGGCCACGGAGACAGGCTCCGACCTGGCCACGGAGACAGACGTTATAAGGTGCTCCGACCTGGCCACGGAGACAGGCGTTATAAGGTGCCCCGACCTGGCCACGGAGACAGACGTTATAAGGTGCCCCGACCTGACCACGGAGACAGGCTCCGACCTGGCCACGGAGACAGACGTTATAAGGTGCTCCGACCTGACCACGGAGACATGCGATATAAGGTGCTCCGACCTGACCACGGAGACAGGCGATATAAGGTGCTCCGACCTGGCCACGGAGACAGGCGGCAATGTCACGCCTGGCCTGGCCACGGCAAACCTGGCCACGGCAATGTGGGGCCTTTCGCCTTGCAGCCTGCCGGTTTCAACAAAATGAAGGTCCCCAGGTTCCCTTCAAACTGCACTGCCAGGAACCGAAATTCTCTGAATTTTGCGAATCTGGCATTGGTTTTCCCCGTTAACCTTTGCTATCATACGAAAAACGCGACCGAAGCTGAAGTTTGTGGACGGAACCGTTTCAGGCGAAATACATGCACCACACTTGGCTGGTTCATGTTCCTCGACCAATTTTAACAAAAACCGCTTTTGTCACTTTTCATTATATTTTACTGCAAATCTTAACGAACCAAGCAAAATCACCTGAGTCTTGCATACATTGAGCTCTGCTTTAAAATGAGGATCAACCCAAACATGTAAATTTACAAAACTAACTGACATGCAAATGTAAGTTTATATAAAGTTTGACAGCGAGCGACGCTTCGAGACACATACCAGCGTAGTCGCCAGAATGTTCTGATGTTGTCCAATCCGGAAACGGCGCCCCTACTCGCCCCTTTGATTGCTACAGCCAATTGTTAATAACGTTGTTAATTGTTAATTATGTTAATTACGGCACGTCAGGACCATACAAATCGACGAACAAAGCAAAACGTTAAGCAACATCAAATGGATCCTCAGTGACCTGACATGACCTTGGCCGGTGACCTGATGATTCTCATGACTGGCTATCAACAGCCGACTCTGACCATCATGACCATCCTGAGTCCAAACTGACGCAAATGAAACGGCTGCAGCGCGAACACACCTTAAGGCGCTCAGACTACCGTGCAGACCTTGCACTATGACGTCATTACTCTGTGACCTGACCTCACCTTAAACTGTTTTTTTTCTGTCAAAATGTGTGCAATTGATTCCTCTTTCGATATGCCTCAGCTGGTTGTACTGCGGTTGACGGCGTGGCCGTCATTAATTAATTCCGGCTAATCGGCAAAAGGCGGCCCACTGTGCATGGGGAATGGAAAAGGGGAAGGGGGGGGGGGGGGGGGATTATGGAAAAGACTGGCACACCCCAACTCATTTATGTGATAACTGATAATGCAATGGTTTTAAATGAATGAAAGTGATTTCAGTGAAACTTTCCCTTTCAAATTTTGTCAGCTTTTGTTACGTTTGCCCAAAATGAAAATCGCGAAACCAGTTCCCAGCTAAACGGGATCAAACGATGAAGGCTCGATGACGATCGGTTCCAGAGGTTCGAAGCATGGGATGGTGTGAAAACGTTCGGTCCCGAACACTCGGAATATGGCCTCATCTGCAACGGGTGTGTATGCTTTGCCCAGTTTTTGTCAGACTTGACCAAAGTTGACCATTGACCAAACCAATGAAGGAACTCTCCAACCCGGGCAGATTGAACGGATCAGGTTTGGTCACGATTGATCCCATAGGTCGGAGCATGAGCTCGTGCACGAATTAATCAGAGATGTTTTAGCCAATTTTAGTCAACTTAGACCTGACCGAAATGCATCCAAACTCAAAACAGGAAACTCCGAGTCCGGAACACACCAATCGCTAACGTTTACTGACGACCGCCCGGTGTGATAGGACCAGAGCATGCTCTGGTCGTCCCCTTCTGCATGTCTCGCCTAGCCTGGAGACCTACCGTCTTATGAGTCCCATTTCTACCTATACCAGCTAGGTTGCATTAGCTTACTACACGTGTTCAGGCTCGTCACCGAGAACCAACAACACGATATCGTCGTCCCCGTTTCGTCAGCCGCTGCCGCTGCATCGCGTCATGGCCATATAACCGTCGGGTGTGGCCGGAGGGGGGGGGGGGGGGGGAGGGTCCGATCGACCAGCCAGATAGGTGGTGCAATATCTACGTGACGCCAGCCAATCACCACTCCGCTCCGAGTGACGTCGACCAATCAGCGCTCCGCTCTGGACTGTTCCCTGTGACGTCACCGACCAGTATATAGCCGCCGGCCGCCGCGCAGTCGTCGGCTTGTCCCACCAATCTCTCACATTGGCCTACTGTAAATGTCCCGGCTTCTCTAAGTCGGGGCTGGGTCCCCTCCGCCCCGCTAAGGGTCCCGCAATCGTCCCTCGTGGACGCCAGGGACGGGGCGGGTCAAAGGGGACCCCCGCCGGGGTCAGAGGGTCCGTCCGATGTTTAATTGAGATCGGCGGGTCAGACTGGCTCCGGTGGGCACACAAAGCAACGGCGCCGACCACCAGAGGACTCCTCGACGGGTCAGACTGGCTCCGGTGGGCACACAAAGCAACGGCGCCGACCAACAGAGCACTCCCGGACTTGTCGAGTGCTGGAGTATCGACGTTAACAGACGTAACTCTTCAGGTACGTTGTCATCAGGTAACGTTGTCCGCACGTTGGAGCACTCCCCCGCACTAACAATAGTTGATGTGTTATAAGACAGCCGCTCGTGTGCCCCCCTGCGCTATTGCGGTAAATGAGCTGGCAGGTGTTCCGGTGTCCAGCGAACTCTCCCGAACTGTGTTGTACCCAAGATGTTGTATGCACTAGGGATTCCCACGTGCGTACGTACGTGCAGCAAGGCTTCCGTTGCATCAAATTGAGACTAGCTTTGGTCGACTTTGGTCAAACTGACACAATATTGATTTGATAGGGCTATTGGGCGGTGGAAATCCGATAGCAATCGGTCGAGTGGTTGCACAGTTGCTCGCTCCTAAAAAAAACGTCCGTGGGGTCGGTCGGTCCGGGCCGGACCAGAGGTCTAGGTCTAGCCGAGTTGAATATAAATTTGTCTACTAAGTTGACAGGACACCTTGTGCATATTTTACACCCGCCCGGCAATAAAACGCCTGCGGCTATGTATACACGCGATCAGTGGCGGATCTAGGTTTCGAGTTTGGGGTGTGGGGGGGGGGAAATTTCCACAAGGGGGGGGGAAATTTCCACAACTCCCCACTAATTTCATCCCTGGAGCCGCCCATAACATTGGACCATGCGCTTGCGTCCCACCTCTGGAACCGCCTATGCCACAAAATACAATTGTGATCCATGCAGATGATATTACACGAGATAGTCCACCGCGAAATAACGTTTTGAGTTACTAAACACAATGTGTGTGTACACATGCCTCCTAAAACCCATTCCTGGAGTCGCCTGTGGGAAATCCAAAATATAAAAAAAAATCACACAAGGTGTGCAAAGAACATCTAAGAAGGTGCACTGAGTTCGAAATGATTATCTTTCAGATTTCGATGAAATACCAGTGACCCAAAATGCCTCCCAAAATACGTCCCTAAAGGCGCCCATGCGCAATCCCCCAAAACAATGTTCAACATGTCTACAAAAAAAAAACAGTAAGGAAAGGTGTGAAAGTCGTAGGCTCGTATCTAAAACGGTTAGAGAATGGGAACTGATTCCCTTTGAAAGCCGAGTCATGCTGAAAACCAAAACATGCCCTCCAAAAACGAAAGTGGCCTGGAGCCGCCCCTGGTGACCAGAAATTTGTGAAATTTTCCAAAATGTGGCTAATGAATATTTAGGAAAATTCACAAAGTTGAATGGCCGTATTTTTACTCGTTTGGGGACAGGAGCGGAAAAAACCTCAAGGGGGAGTCGTTTTAGTCCCCCCCCCCCCCCCCGACACTAATAGGGTTAAGCTGCAGTTCCTGATATCTCGAGAATACCGCCGCCCAGTTTCCACGAAGCGTGGTCGGTGTAGGCTGCCCCGCAATGCAATTGCGGCAATACGGCACAGTCTAGGCGTCAGTAAAAGGGGTCACTTTCGATCTATTCCATGAATAATGCGGTGACAACTGACACAACTATCCTGGGCAGAGACATTGGACGTCGGAGACAGGGGGACGGGGGGGGGGACACGTCACCCTCCCCCCAACATTTTCAGATTTTAACATTAGGCCTATGGACGTTGCACGGAAATAATCGACCTCAGAATGCCTCCAACTTTCGGAAAGTGGCGGCGCCCTTGGACAGAGCGGAGTAACGCCCAAAGCATTAGCCCTTGGATAATGGTGAAATATATTGTGGAAACGATCAATTCGCAACTCAAGCTCAACATGCATCCCAACCACACTGTTTTAGACACACCATACGAGCTCTTTCTAATGTGGATAAGACATGTAAAATAAAATGTATGCCACCATTTCAGTTCAACTTAGCTGGTGGACTATATGACTGTAAACGCAGCAACAAGGATGGAGTTCATCAAAAGTATTATAAATGAGTAATGAACGCTTTTCATTCTGTTCAGCAGCCTCAGCAGAACACCCAATCAAAATACCACAGGACCTGCGACAAGCGATTCCCGGAGAAGTGTAACCTCACGCGACACGTGGCCATCCACCTGGAGCCCAAGTTCGTCTGCGAGGTGAGCCGGCGCGGCGGCAGGCGGCGGGCTGTCCGCAGGTGAAGGTTTTTTTTGGCGAATGGGAATTAGCCGGTGTCTGCAGGCGATGTCTGCAGGCGAATCGCCCGGTGTCGCTTTAGGCGAGGGGAGAGATGTATTGCCTTGTTTCTACGCATGGTCGAAAAAATGGAGCTCAAGTTAGGTATTACAGCATTGTCTTTGGATTCACTCAACTTGCATGCAGTGCTAACGAAAATCGAATTAAAAGTATTTAATAATAATCGGAATATTAACAATAATTACCATTGATGCTATCATTTTGCGCTTGAGTTCGAATAAACCGGCAGCCCAAATATTAATTCATCGTTTATCCTATATTACTCAATTCTGGTGCAATTTTAATCTGATTTCGTCTGATTTGTATCGTCCATGTGTCTCGTACCCCGTGACCTGCGGCCGTCTACGCTCCGACCGTGTCCCTCCCAGGCCCACTGACCCCCTCCCTGTCGCAGATCTGTTCGCGGCCGTTCCACTCCAAGGGCGACCTCGGCAAGCACATGGTGTTCCGCCACACCACCGAGAAGAACTTCCCGTGTCCGGACTGCGACGCCAGCTTCAAGACCAGCTGGATGATGAAGCGTCACCTGTCGCGGGTGCACGCCAGGTTCTGAGCGGCACGCCGCTGGACCGGGGCGTCCCGACAGAGGGCGCTGGGCGGAGTCTCGGGGCGTCCTGGGTGGAACAGACGGCTCGGGGCGTGTGCGTGCTCCGGTCATGGTGACGGTGGATAATCAGGCAGCGATCTGCTCGACGGCCGGACGCAGAGGACATCACAGAGTGCCGGGGTCGTCAGACAGTGTGCGGAGTGATGTACAGACTGAGTTGCCAGTGTACAACCCGAGGTCCGATGATCCGATGATCCGATCCGTCCATGTCAGGACGGATCGGATCATGTCGCCAGGGTGCCGCACCTAGCTAGCCGTGGAGATCGCCAGGGTGCGGCACTGACCGGCCATGAAGCTCGCCAGGGTGCGGGACTGACCGTGGAGATCGCCAGGGTGCGGTACTGAACCGGCCATGAAGCTCGCCAGGGTGCGGCACTGACCGTGGAGATCGCCAGGGTGCGGTACTGAACCGGCCATGAAGCTCGCCAGGGTGCGGCACTGACCGTGGAGATCGCCAGGGTGCGGTACTGAACCGGCCATGAAGCTCGCCAGGGTGCGGTACTGAACCGGCCATGAAGCTCGCCAGGGTGCGGCACTGACCGTGGAGATCGCCAGGGTGCGGCACTGAACCGGCCATGAAGCTCGCCAGGGTGCGGCACTGACCGTGGAGATCGCCAGGGTGCGGCACTGAACCGGCCATGAAGCTCGCCAGGGTGCGGCACTGACCGTCGAGATCGCCAGGGTGCAGCCGGCCATGAAGCTCGCCAGGGTGCGGCACCTGGCTAGCCATGAACATCGCCAGGATGGCTACGGCAGCCACCATCAGACTGGGGTGTAACGCAGGACATACCTTGACCCGGTTAGTGTCGTGTAACCCAGAGAAGGACCAACACAGCCACGCGTGTTTCGGGGGGCATCCGGATCTTCCGGCTACGCCCCGCCGGTATGCCTGTCCAACATGTATCATCTCGCTGAGGTCGCGTATGTGTATGTATGTGTGTGGGGGTGTGTGCTTGTGAATACGTGCGTGCGTGTGTTGCGCGTCTGTGCGTGCGTGCTTGCGTGTTTGTTTGGATGCATGCGTGTCAGCGTTCTGAACTGAAAAGAATTGCGTTCAAGATTTATGCGAATTGATTGAATCTTGTGCCACGCATCATCGCGTGCTGATCGGTGCATCCACTGTTCGTTCGTGCACCGATCTTTTGGCGGACTAGCCGCCTTGTCAATACACATCCTTCGGTTGAGACTTGAGTAGAGTGGTTGTCTGGTTAACTTCACGGGGCCAAGGCGGCGAGCGTTTTTAGTGCAGTGTCACGACTTATTGCAATAGTCAAAAGAGACCCTGGTTATGGAGGGGGGGGGGGGGGGGGGGGCATGGAGGGCGGAGTAGAATAGTGTCATGTTTATCGAATATCGTTCCGGCTTCTGGACCGATAATGTTGCCATCCGGTAAAAACTGCGCATCATTGCGAAGGGCTATATAAGCGCTCAGACTATTTGTAGTCTACGAAAGGCAGACCAATACTGAAGAGCAGTATCAGAACATAGTGGGGATAAGGACAGGATGGTGGCTGGCTAGCAAATGACCTAGCTTGGAGCGCCGAATGATTTGCATTCGCTGATGGTCATTCCTTGTTGCCTAATCTGTGAAATATTACAGCCTATCACCAGTAGCGTACCCAGGGGCCTGTTCACGTGGTCTGCGGCCGCCGCGGCTCCCGCGGCCAGGAGGCGGAGCTTAATTTGAACAACTTTGAACACTTTTGCGGCCGCTGATGGCGTCCGATAAATGGCGCGTGTAGCGTTCGCAACGAATAGGCAATTTCATGAAAACCCTCAATGTTTTTCAAAACTACTCAACTACATGAATATCTACGAGTCACTACGAGTTGTCATTTTTGGTCATACAACCGCCAGTGAGTTCAGTTCAGTTCGTTTATTTTGCTAACAAAAGACATCAAATAAAACAGAACAATAATGGATTGGCGCAAATGGAGTGCAATAATGGAGTGAGCTGTGATTCAACAAAACAGTGCGCAACCTTTGTCAGACGCTCGCCATTTATGTCGAAGTTCTTTTGCGGCTGCTCCCGAGCAACCGCAGGAGCCGCAGAACGGAGTCTCTCCTCCCGGATCTGCTCTTTCGTGATTGGCTGACTATTAAGCCCCGCCCTTTTGGCCGCGGGAGCCGCGGCGGCCGCAGACCCCGTGATCAGGCCTCAGGATTCGCTCCAGGAGGGGACAATTTTTCCTCAGGGGGGCATAAAGTACCCCCACCAAAAAAAACTCACCGGATTTGGCCCACTATATTTTTAAAAGGGCATATTTTCACCATTTTTCTCTTTAAAAAAAATCATTCATTTTTTCGACCACTTTAAGACCTTCTGGAGGGGGAAATTGTCCCGTTTGCCCCTCCCCCCTTTATGTACGCCAATGCCTATCACCTTAGTTAAACTGGATCACGTGTAAGATACATACGTGGTTAATACGATATTTAACCGGTCGTTTACCCCGGCATTGACTGGGGTCTGAGCAGAACGCCATTGACTGGGGGAGAGGGGGGGGGGCGTTAAACGCCCCCTGGTTATCTTCCGAACCAATTATTGCAGCGAGACGCGAAAGACGGCATTCGAAAGCTCTCAATGAGACGAATCTAAACCATGCTCAAGAATGTCGGTCAAATGTCCGGTCACGGTCAGGTCAAAGGTCAAAATCGGCGTATTTGAGCTTATGGGCCATACTTTCCATCCAAAGCCTTCGATTGCGACCAGTTTCACCCAAAGTGCTGCCAAAGGTATGATACATATCCCGCATGAGCTAAAGTGATATTGTTGGCCAAGGTCAAGGCCAGGTCACAAAAGGTCACTATGCTAAAAATATCTACGAAAGTCATGCAACACATGTTTTATGAGTTATTTTCCACGTATAATTCGATAGTGATAGTCATTTTACCACCTGACTTCACTTACGCGAAGTAAATGTAAATTTTAGGTCAAATTCAGGTCACCGAAGGTCAAAATTTGTAATTGTTAAATCTAAACAAAAAAGGCATGTTGCTAGACCAGTTTTGTCTCAGAAATACAGTGGTGACACTTATTTGTCTGTATTTAGTCAATAAAAGCAAAAAAAAGAAATTTCAAAATATGACGTCATGAATTACACATACTTTAGATGTCATAAGTCAGTCAAAAAGGTAGATATCAGTTTGAAATTTGGTATGGTAGTTACCTAGGTATGTTTCTCTGACATATCTTCCGGTTTTTGAATATTGTATATTTTTTATTTATTTTGTGGTAATCTTCCCCCAATTTTTTTTTCAGTTTTTTGGGGTAAAAAAAAAAACAGAGATAGCAGGTGTGTAGCCGTTGCAATTTGCTATCTATTGACGTTTTTCGATTGTGTTTTGCTTCACATGTGGTATGTGTACGGCCTGGCAAAGTTTGGCTGATTTTGGTGTAAAACTCGTGTGTAGTGACACAAGACGTAAAAATGATCTATAAGAAGGTACCCTAAGTTTCAGGTTGATGGTGCTATTAGTTTTTAGCTATTGCGAAAATTCATCAGGGGGGCGCTAAACGCCCCCCCCCCCCCCAGTCAATGGCGGGTTAATAAAGGAAATAGTTCACCTTCGGACATTTTTCCAGAACACGATTTTATTATATTCTTTAATACAGTTTCTTTTTTTCTTTTTAAAAATGGTCCTACATCGCGCTAATTCAGGACAGAAAGTTGTAAATTATGGATTTTTATGGTGTGCGTTATTGGTCTGCGCATGCTCCATGGCAGTGCTGGCACTTTCAGACGGTACGGTACAACATATATGCGCCGTATTCCTTCGCCAAAAAGTCAAATATCTTCGGCTGGAGAGTCTTTTCAGCCAAGACAAGTTCCAGATCAGGATTTCTCAACACGGGCTACAAAACTGCTATTTCAGTTCAAAACCCATGATGAAGGTGAACTATTTCCTTTAAAGGAAATATTCACCTTCGGAATTTTTTTCAGAACACGATTTTATTATATTTTTTAATACAGTTTCTTTTTTTCTTTTTAAAAATGGTCCATCATCGTGCCAATTCAGGGCAGAAGGTTGTAAATTATTGATTTTATGGTGTGCGTTATTGGTCTGCGCATGCTCCATGGCAGTGGAGTGGCTCCATGGCAGTGAAAAAAATTCCGAAGGTGAATATTTCCTTTAAAGGAAATAGTTCACCTTCATCATGGGTTTTGAACTGAAATAACAGTTTTGTAGCCCGTGTTGAGAAATCCTGATCTGGAACTTGTCTTGGCTGAAAAGACTTTCAGACGGTACGGTACATCATATATGCGCCGTATTCCTTCGCCAAAAAGTCAAATATCTTCGGCTGGAGTCTTTTCAGCCAAGAAAAGTTCCAGATAAGGATTTCTCAACACGGGCTACAAAACTGCTATTTCAGTTCAAAACCCATGTTGAAGGTGAACTATTTCCTTTAAAGGAAATAGTTCACCTTCGGAACATTTTTCAGAACACGATTTAATTATATTTTGTAATACAGTTTCTTTTTTTCTTTTCAAAAAATGGTCCTACATCGCGCCAATTCAGGACAGAAGGTCGTAAATGATTAATTTTATGGTGTGCGTTATTGGTCTGCGCATGCTCCCTGGCTGTGCTGGCACTTTCAGACGGTACGGTATATCATATATGCGCCGCATTCCTTCGTCAACAAGTCAAATATCTTCGGCTGGAGTCTTTTCAGCCAAGAAAAGTTGCAGATAAGGAT
>JAXIVJ010009073.1:0-5000 GCA_036785665.1 Chirona hameri
ATCGATGACGACCTCCAGTCCTAACGGCCTGCGTCCATATTTGATGCGTCCGGCTTCCCTCCCTGGTTTAGGCAGCAACCTGCGGAATTAAAACCAGTGCTAACCAGCTAACCAGCATTCTTATTATTTCATTTTTTTAATGCAATAGTTGACTCAAAATAGTTTCCTGGGAGTAACATTTTCGTTCTTTTTAAACCGTTCATGTTACACATTGCGCAGAAAGAAAGATAACAACAAGATCTTAAGAAGCTAGAGTGTTCTATACACCATCGAAGTACATATAAGGTAATTTGCAGTGCATGGAGACAACCAATAATTTTAGGCTTTGAACCACGGACCCCGAGTTCGAATATGCAAACCCAACATTATATGCAACAACAACATCGTTACCATTGCGTCCAAGCTGACGCAATGGTAACGAACGCGATTTGCCTTCAGCTGCCCACTGGAATCATAAGTTCCTTAAGCTTTTATTTCATTTGAAATATTAGCCGTTTTCACCTAGGATTATTGCGCTGAAAAGTTTCTGAAAGATTCTGAAATTTTTGAAAAACTATGCAACTTTTACATGCGATTTTGGGCTAGAAATGTCCCTCATAGTTTTATAAGATGTTGGTAAGAATAAAATATGTTGACAAAATTGTGGTTTGGTGGTAATAAGTCCACTGTCCATTTCATGCAATATCAAAAAAGTTTCCTGGGGAGTAACATTTAAGTATTGATGGAATCTTCCTGAATTTTCAGAAACTTTGGGGAAGATTCTATCAATACTTATCTTGCTTATTACGACCAAACCGCAATTTTGTCAACATATTTATTTCCTATCAACATATTACACAATTATGGGGGATGTTTCTAGCCAAAAATCGCATGTAAAAGTGTAGTTTTTCAAACCTTTCAGAATCTTTCAGAAACCTTTCAGCGCAATAATCCTTCGTGAAAACGGTTATAATTACAATACTATTCCAAAAGAAAAATGTCATTTCCACGATAATTACATTAATTTATGAAGTAGTATGCAAACTACATTTTCGTTGGGCAGAACTAAACATGAACATATTTATTTTTAGGAGTTGTTTCGTGCGCTTGGATGTATTCGACATTTCGACAGCTGCTAACGAATAATGAATTGATGTACCTCATCAGCGGTTTCGATGGAAACGCCGCCCGGGCGCCATCTTGTGACCAGGCCTGCAGTTATTTCCCCGACCAGAGGCCATTATGGCCAATTGGCCATACGGGCCACTGTTACTGTCTGGCCGAGCTCATTTCGACCGAATAGACCTCGGACGTGCGGAACGGGGACGTGGATGACCGCCGAGTGGACTGCCGTCGCTGCCGGAAGGCGCTAGTTCCGGTGAACAGATGCGCGAGGCAGCGAGGCTGCGGGGATAGGTATGGGGAGAACGTAGCCCTGGGCTGCTTCATTGGTGTTGATTGAGGGTGCGATTGAGGGTGCGCGCGGTGCTTCATCAGGGAGCGGCGGACGTTCGATGGCAAGTGTTCGCTGTTAGTGCTGATGTGCGTGTCGGGCGTGTCGTGTGGACAGACATGAAATGATTAGTGGAATTTAAGGGAACATGTGGTACCTACCTAGGTAGGTACAACATGTTCCCTTAAATTAGTCCTTCATGTACACTGAAGTGAAATTAGATGAGTTTTAGAAACATGGTAAGGGAAGATACTTATTAGATAGTACATGCATACCTACACCAGGCATCCCACAAGCCATCCCAGGTGATCAGCCCTGTACAGGAGAACAAATCCACAACATAGCCAAACAAACAGTATACAAGACACAAACAGCACGACTTAGCTACAACATAGCCAAACAAACAGTATACAAGGCACAAACAGCACGACTTAGTTACAACATAGCCAAACAAACAGTATACAAGACACAAACAACACGACTTAGCTACAACATGGCCTAACAAACAGTATACAAGACACAAACAGTACGACTTAGCTACAACATAGCCAAACAAACAGTATACAAGACACAAACAGCACGTCTTAGCTACAACATGGCCAAACAAACAGTATACAAGACACAAACAGCACGACTTAGCTACAACATAGCCAAACAAACAGTATACAAGACACAAACAGCACGACTTAGCTACAACATAGCCAAACAAACAGTATACAAGACACAAACAGCACAACTTAGCTACAACATAGCCAAACAAACAGTATACAAGACACAAACAGCACGACGTAGCTACAACATAGCCAAACAAACAGTATACAAGACGCAAACAGCACGACTTAGCTACAACATAGCCAAACAAACAGTATACAAGACACAAACAGCACGACTTAGCTACAACATAGCCAAACAAATAGTATACAAGACGTAAACAGCACGACTTAGCTACAACATAGCCAAACAAATAGTATATAAGACACAAACAGCACGACTTAGCTACAACATAGCCAAACAAACAGTATACAAGACACAAACAGCACGACTTAGCTACAACATAGCCAAACAAATAGTATATAAGACACAAACAGCACGACTTAGCTACAAGCGGGTAGCGGGTATGTGTATAGCCCTCCGATGGTATATCTTGTACCTCTGATGGTATAGCCCTCTGATGATGTGTATAGCCCTCCGATGGTATAGGTTCATGCGTTGCCGGCTGATGTCCAAGTGGAGCGTGCCAGGCGGACGCGGGAGACAGCCACCGGCCAGGCACCGGGACGTTCTCACGGGGCTTTGCTCTTCCCAGGAATACTGTCAGCCACACTTGCAGGCTATCAAGGAAGCATACTCGGTCGGCTGGGCCGCTGGGCCGCTCCGTAAAGGCCGTGGTCTGTCAGCACCAAATGACCTGACCCAGCTCGTACTAGCGTAAGGCCAAGACTGGTACTTCATGGTGACTCGAGCTTCCGCAAGTGGATAGAGTCGAGTCAGAGACGCGGTTGAATCAGCCAGAGGTGAATATTTTTGTCAACTCGACAACTGGAGTTGGATACAGTTTTAGAAAGACGCATCTATTTTTTTTAGACGAACTCAGCCATATCAACGACCGGTCCATGCAAGGCTATGTTCGACAATTCGTAAAACCCTCCACTCCAAACGTGTCCCTAGTCACCCACTGGTGCCGTCCTCCCCAGCTCAATTCCTAAAACCATCCACTCCAAACGTTTCCCTAGTCACCCACTGTGCCGTCCTCCCCAGCTCAATTCCTAAAACCATCCACTCCAAACGTTTCCCTAGTCACCCACTGGTGCCGTCCTCCCCAGCTCAATTCCTAAAACCATCCACTCCAAACGTGTCCCTAGTCACCCACTGGTGCCGTCCTCCCCAGCTCAATTCCTAAAACCCTCCACTCCAAACGTTTCCCTAGTCACCCACTGGTGCCGTCCTCCCCAGCTCAATTCCTAAAACCATCCACTCCAAACGTTTCCCTAGTCACCCACTGGTGCCGTCCTCCCCAGCTCAATTCCTAAAACCCTCTACTCCAAACGTTTCCCTAGTCACCCACTGGTGCCGTCCTCCCCAGCTCAATTGCTAAAACCATCCAGTGGGTGACTAGGGAAACGTTTGGAGTTTCCCTAGTCACCCACTGTTTCCCTAGTCACTCCAAACGTTTCCCTAGTCACCCACTGGCGCTGTACTCCCAGCTCTCCTGCCTATCCATCACCACTGGCTCGTTACGTCCTCACTAACACAATACAACAAGCTACAGGCTTGACAAACGGCTTTCCCTACCTTGAGCATAGCCGCCACTCTGCCGTAGCGGCGGCCGTCAGGACGATCTAGCCTGGTAAGATTGTATCCGGGGATCGTGATAGCCGCCACTGTGCCGTAGCCGCGGCCGTCAGGACGATCTAGCCTGGTAAGATTGTATCCGGGGATCGTGATAGCCACCACTGTGTCGTAGCCGCGGCCGTCAGGACGATCTACCCTGGTAAGATTGTATCCGGGGATCGTGATGAGGCGACTGGAGAAACCACCGGGCTTCTCAACCAATCTGTTGATATTTTTTTTTTTTTTGTAAATGTTTGCGAGTGAGTGAGTGATGTTTGCAAGACGGTTGCGATGTTGGGCTGACAGACTGGTAGGAATATGTTAGTATAGATGTTGTGCGTGCTTGTGGTGTATATTTTTAGTGTTAGCTGCAGATTCTGCCCCCCGTGGTTTTTCACTTGCCACTTCAAAACCGTTAGGCATAGCATCCTGAAACTTTGTGACTTTTCCCAAAATTAAATGGCGCGTGTTGTGTCAAAAATCTGAAAAATGGTCCAGCAGAGGCGGTTCCAGGGTCCTGTTTTGGGGAGGGTGATACGAATGCTGCAACGTTTCCGTTTCCCTAGTCACCCACTGTTTCCCTAGTCACCCACTGTTTCCCTAGTCACCCACTGTTTCCCTAGTCACCCACTGTTTCCCTAGTCACCCACTGTTTCCCTAGTCACTCCAAACGTTTCCCTAGTCACCCACTGTTTCCCTAGTCACTCCAAACGTTTCCCTAGTCGCCCACTGTTTCCCTAGTCACCCACTGTTTCCCTAGTCACCCACTGTTTCCCTAGTCACCCACTGTTTCCCTAGTCACCCACTGTTTCCCTAGTCACCCACTGTTTCCCTAGTCACTCCAAACGTGTCCCTAGTCACCCACTGTTTCCCTAGTCACTCCAAACGTGTCCCTAGTAACCCACTGTTTCCCTAGTCACTCCAAACGTGTCCCTAGTCACCCACTGTTTCCCTAGTCACTCCAAACGTGTCCCTAGTCACCCACTGTTTCCCTAGTCACCCACTGTTTCCCTAGTCACCCACTGTTTCCCTAGTCACTCCAAACGTTTCCCTAGTCACCCACTGGTGCCGTCCTCCCCAGCTCAATTGCTAAAGCCCTCCACTCCAAACGTTTCCCTAGTCACCCACTGGTGCCGTCCTCCCCAGCTCAATTCCTAAAACCCTCCACTCCAAACGTTTCCCTAGTCACCCACTGGTGCCGTCCTCCCCAGCTCAATTCCTAAAACCATCCACTCCA